>ML366588.1:0-128238 GCA_005239505.1 Nicotiana paniculata
ATCGAGGGTGTAATTTTGTGACCAAGTGTGAGGGTGAAGTCTGAGTAGCCTCTCTTGGTTCACCAATTGCTTTGTTAGCTGGTATTTGGTGTTTGTTACAGGTATTATGGGGCTACCAAAGAAACAAAAAATCACAGGTGCCTCCTCAAGTAGTCACGTTGGATTGTCCCGGTCACGAGCTTCTGCTTCTACTCGCCCGTATGATCATAACAAGTTCGTCTCCTGGGAAGCCCAAGAACGATTCCAAAATAAGGCAAGCAAGAAGCCCATACCAGAGAGGAGAATTGATATGGGGTCCCTCCAGAATGACTGTCCCAATGTGTATCATGAATTGGTCAGGCGTGGCTTGGGGATATATTTTGAAGACCCTGATGAGGCCAAGTTAATGGTTTTTTGGGAGTTTTATGCGAACTACCCGAAACATGACAACCATGTCTGCACAGTTCGGAATAAGAGTGTGGACGTCTCCAAAGAGGCCATTCGAAGGGCCTATCGTTTGCCATTGTTTGGGGAAGATCCTGAAGAAGAAGACCAATATGACACGTACAACAGAGCACCAGCCATGTGGTAACTGTTCTTTAGAACCATTTGTGTACCTGGCAAGGAGGTAGTGTGGATAATCCACGGGCAAAAAGTCCATTCGACTTCGTTTACTTTTGAAGGTAAATGCTGGCTCTACATTATAAATAACTGTATGTTGCCTTCCGAAAACACCACTGAGGTGAATCGTCCCCGAGGCACACTGATCTGGTGTTTTATTAATGGCCACGATTTTGATGTGGCTAAGGATATTAAAGACAAGATGTTCATTCATTATCCTATGCGGAGGTATGGGCTCTTTTTCCCATCATTAGTCACTCGATTATGCCGTGGGGCACAAGTACTGGAAAACATGGACCTGGATGGAAAATTCAAACGTGAGAAAAAATTTCGGGCTGATTAAGTGCTAATTGGGAAAGACCATGTTGGGCCCGCTGAGGCGGATAGCGAGGATTCTGATGCGCAGAAGAGGGAAATAAGGTGAAAGAGTATCCGGTCTCTGTTTCTCCACCGCACGAGCAGGCTGTTGGGGAAACCTCAAGTGGCGGATGGGAAACAAGAATGAGTGCCTTAGAACAGGAGATAGCAGGGATGCATACCTCAGTCAGAGACGTGGGAACTCGAGTGGACGCCCTTGCTACAAAAAATGTCAAATCTGAGAGGAAGATCATGGCATGGCTACATGTACTTGGCCGGGCCTGTCACCTAGACCCAGAACTGTCTCCTACACGGACTGACTTAATCAGGGTAGTTTTCTTCACCTTTGCATTTTTCTTTCTGCGACATGGGGACATGCCACCATTTAAAGTGTGGGGTGGGGGATATGTGTATGTTGTATGTATATGTATATGAGTTTTCCTCTTAGTAGTTGTGGTTTGTTTTGTTTTTGTTAGCTGCAGTAGTTAGAGATAATCAAAAAAAAAAATAAGAAGATTTTTTTTTTTGAAAAAACCATCATAAATTTAAAATAATTTGACTTTTCCCGACGATGGATATCATTCGACGAGTTTCTTGAGGGATTAAAGTGGAACAAAAAGAAAGACAAAAAGATTTTCTTGTTAGGTAGTGTATTAATTCCCCCTTGATTTTTCTTTGTGCCGTGGTTCTTTTCCAAGGATTTTGTTTTGAACCGGGTGTAGTTAGATTTTTTATTTTAGGAGTAGAGAAACCTTGATTTGTGATTTGAAATGAAAGCAATATCTCGTGACTTTATCATGCTTTGAGAATAGTGAGTGCTTTAGTTGTGACTCTTAGGCTCAATTTTTGGCTCTTGTATAAGTGCCTTAATTATACAAGTTTAACTTTGCTTAACTACTTGGATTAGAGTGTCTTGATGAGTCTGATCCTGAGTGAGTTATGTGTGATTTGTGTGTGAGGTTTGAGTATTCTGTGTATTGCATTTGATGTCTAGAACTTGCCCCGTGTGTTTGCTAAGCGAATTAATAGTTTTGTTCAGTCTTGGAAGTTATATAGGCATTTCCTTGTTGAGCTAGCTATATATTTTACCCACCAAATTGTTATGTATCGTAGGTAACCCCATTGAGCCTGTAATCCTGTTTCTTTGGCAACCATATTGCAAGCCTTACCCATTTGTTTGAATTGACCATTTATTTGAACCTTGTACCTCTCTTGAGCACTTGAAATTATTATGAACTTTGTAAAAGTTGAAGTGTTGGGTGGTTGGTTTGGCTTTTGAGTGGAACTAATTAAATAAGGAAAAAGATGCACAGATTTTGAAAAAATAAGAGCCACTTGAATTGAGGAAAAAGAATAAAAAATTGATTAACTGTATGATTGTGAAAAAATTTCATTGATAAGTGGTGACTCTTGATGTATTTGTGCTTAAATAAGTTGGGAGTTAATGTGAATTAATGTGAAGGTGGAGTATGGTTTGACATAAGTGTGGGGTTAAGTGGTTAAGTATATGTATTAAAGTGCTTAGGAAGGTGTAGTCACTCTTATATCTAAATATATCATATCATTCCCGAAGCTTATACTACAACCAATTAAAGTCATACTTGATCCTTGACTGAATGAACTCAATTAGTAGAATAATATACTACGGGCAAGCCTATGGTTAATCTTTTGTGGCATATGAATGTTGTTTCTGAGAGTGAGTGAATTCTTTATATCTTGAGTTCTTAATTTTTATGGTGTGTGGAACTACTCTTTACTGTTGTGTGAGGGCACTTGAATCATGAAGGAAAGGTAATTCTTAACCTCTATGTTAGAGTAAGTGAGTTGGTTATATATAATGTGGTGTTGTTGAGTCAAACTTTGAGGTTAAGATGTCACGATATTGTACTTAATCTTTTTTAAAAAGTCTTGGTGTGATGAGTCTTGAGTATTGTTAAAAAAGGGGCGTATTTAGGTAAAGTGTAGTTTGATTGCTCGGGGACGAGCAATGGTTTAAGTGTGGGATGTTGATGGTAGGCTTGTGTATTTTGGACACTAATTTCACTCTAATTCACTGCATTTCACTAGTGTTTGATCTTAAATAGTATTAATTTGCACTGAGTATGTGTTTTATGCTTAGCAGGAGCGATTCCGAGTTACAATGAGGTTATGAAGCTAATTCAAGATATTATGGAGCTTTGAAGTCTGAGTAAAAGTCCATGGAGTAAGTTGGGATTGTGTTAGAGGAACAACAAATGATAGTGCACTCAACAAGAGAAAGGAATAATTGAGCAAGAAACCACCCAGGTGCACAACCATGCACATGATAAGCAGAACACTTACCAAAGTGCACAACCACATGCCCAGGTGCGTGGCCGTCCACGCCTGTTCCGGAAAACTTTCTCAAGCCTATTTTGGTAATTTCGGAGGTGACTTCCTTTGACCTATATGAAGCCCATCTCGTCTAAAAAGAGATTTTGAGAGCAACTTTTGGGAATGAAGAAGCACGGAAGCAACGGAAAAGCAAAAGGCTTGATCCAATTCATTCAATACGAAAGTTTGGTTGAACTTGGAATTGTAATATCTTCTTGTTCTTCTAATACTCTTGCCATGAATATTTTCTCCATTATGGAGTAATCTTCCTTAGGGTTATTGACAGTTGTGAGATTTGACTATTGTTTTGGGTTTTACTTGATGTTAATTACCCGAATTCATTGAATGAGTTACTAATTGAATTACAAGGTTTATTGTGGTTCTACTTTAATTGAAAGAGAGGTTTTGTTGCTATTTGCATTGTACCATCTTATTTGGGTTGATTTTACGCCTTTTCTAGGTAATCGAAAGAGCTTAGAGAGTTATCAATTAACACAGTTGGGAAGAATAACCAAGAGGTGTTCTTCCTAAAATCTTTCATTCACTATTTTCTTGCATATGTTCACAAAACCTGTTATTAGGCTAATTAAAGGAATCACATTTATTCGGAAGAAGAATTTGAATTCCTTAAGTAACCTAATCATTAGTTGAAATCGAAGGAGTCAATAGAAGCTAAGAATGAATTTAACATAGAGTTACCCGGAATAATAGTTGATCACATATCTCATCACAACCCTTACTTCTCACCCTAATATTCAATCGTTGCTCCTAATCATTAAAGTGTCATTAGTTCTTACAATTGATAATCTTAGTTTTAATTGTAGTCGATAATAACATCAATCAAAGGTTTATTATTCTGGATAGTGTTGAGCTGAAGATTTATTAGAAAATTATTTAAATCAATCCTTGTGGAAACGATTTAATACTATACTATCTTTGACTAGAGAGTCTACGTTTTAAACACCGATTTTGCGCTAGTCAAATTCTGCATTGTTTGATTCGCGGGAGCACCGGGAGGAACTGGACCTCGTCCATTCGCGTTATTGGAAGAACTCGATAATGCATGCTTCAGCTCTGTCATAACCTTATCATGCCGTGTGAGATGACCTATAATGGCCTCTTGTTGTTCTTACAAGACCCTTATCGCTTCGACGACGTGCTCTTCTTCAACATCATCAGGAGTCGCTTCTCGAACATGTCGCGGGTACCGCCTGCCGTAGACCGGTGTGGCCTCGTTCCCCTCACTGTGGGTATCACTGATTGAATCCTCATGCTGAGGCTGATTTCCTTGGGCCTCAAGGTTGTGTGTTTTGTTAACACTGATATCTTCCATTTTCCATGATTTTTGCTAAGAATAAATAATCAAATGCGCGAGTAAAAGATCAAGGACCAACTTAATTACGCAACTGTCTAAGCCCCAAGGTGGGCGCCAAATTGTTTACCCGTAAAATGGTACAGTTGAATTTTTACATGGTTTATAGACAAGTGAATTAATTTGATCCTAAAATAGTAGATGAATTAGACAAAAATGTAATACTTAGCCTTAAGATGGAGATAAAATAGCATAAATAGTTATTTCGGGAGTAGGGCTTCCGAGACAATAGCAACGATATCAGTAAACAAGAAGATAAAATTATAATGAGCTTTGAATATAACGTAGCGTATGTTTTTCAGAAAATTCGTGTCTTTTACAATGACAATAGAGCTCAGTATTTATAGCTACGCCTAGGGAACATGGTCCTAGGATCAAGCCCTTTTTAAATGTCAGTTACGAGGGCCGTTGAAGAATTTGTAACGATAAGCAGTGAATGTCATATTCTTTGTAACGGGCCGTGTACTCAATGTTGTAGAATATTTCTCATTAAATGTTGCACGGTGGCAGGCATTTATTTCATTTTTATGAGTATCATTCTCTCTGGTACCAGACGGGATCGTTGCCTTCGGATTCAACTATCTTCTGTCTTCGGCTCCACGTGTCACTTCCTCATGGGATCATTTAATATAAACATATTTTACCATATACAACCAATGTAATATTTAACTTATATATGCAGTATAATTTTTCAGTGAAAGGTGTACGCTTGACCACCCTTGGCATAGGTTGGCTATGCCACTGCGCATAAAATAATGAAGTTATTGTCTTACTTTAAATGTTTTATCTTAAAACTTGAAAACTACTGCAAATTAAAAAAGGAAAACTACAATCTATGTTCATTTATAAGTAGCTCATTACAAAAATTAGTCAATTCATAAAATACTAATATTAGCCAATTAGCTATTTGTAGCAAAATATGTCAAATTTTTGCTTTTTTGAATGGGTATTATTAGAATAGATTGGGTACATCTTAAGGAGCTTGAATCTCAGTTTTGGGATGATTTGATGAAGTTTTGAGGTGGTTTGAATTGAAAATTTGAAGTAAAAAACTGAACATGAAAAAAATAATATGTGTATCACATTGTGTATCATCTGTGTATCATATATGTATCATATTTGTATCAATTATGCATCACATGTATATCCATATATACATGTATGTGAAATACATGCATGATACATGTTTGATACATGTGTCGCAGAAGAATTTTTTGAACTCGATTTAATTACGAATTTTGATACAAAACCAGCCCAAATCACCTCCAATCTTTCTTAAATTTTGTATATTGACTTATCTATATGTTTTCAATGAATTTCAACTATACCCATTGAAAAAGTTCTTTTTTTGCTTAGATTTTTGGAATATCGTATTTTTTTTGTATTTCATCACCTTATTTGCTAACTCATCCATGAAATTTCCTTTCCGTCTTGCATCTAATGTTGCTAATCCGCTTAAAATATGGAAGGTGATTTTTGTATGTGATTCTATGAGAGAAAGAACCTTGTTTATTTGATTTTTCAATTTTTATATGTACTTGGCTAGTTTTGATAAGTCTATGACTAATGACTAGAGGTTAGTAAGTTAAAACTTATTTGGGACATTTGTGTAAGTTTCCCATTAAAAAACTCAGGAAAACAATTTCAAGTATTAAATTAGATGCTTTCTAGTTAGTTTTAACAAAATGCAAATAGATTTTAACCAAATTGTTTTTATATATAATTACCATCGGTGATGAAATTTAGTAAGCGTTTGGATATAAGAAATGTAAAATTCCAAAAAATGGTGAAATTTTTTTAAAATAAAAATGGTATTTGAAATTTAGAGTTGTGTTTGGACATAAAATTCAGTTTGGGTTGTTTTGTGAGTTATTTGAGTAAAAAATTTGAAAAAAAGTTTTTTGAAGTTTTTCAAATATTCAAAAATTTTCAAAATGTATCTTCAAGTGAAAATTAGAAATTTAATGAACAAATACTGATTTCGAAAAAACGTGAATTTTTTTTGGAAAAAAAGGGAAAAAATTTTATGTCCAAAAGGACTATAATCAAGTGGAAAGCACGATCATTATAAAACACTGAAATTAATATGGAGTGGCTACGTCATCTCTGACGTTAACTTGTATATGCACCTTCTTTAGAAGTATTTTATAGTATATTCATTATTTTGTTCCTTGTTTTTATTATTAAGTTGTTATGTTCTTCTTCTTTTTTTGGTAATATTTAAGAATATGAACATACATAAGATTAGATGAATTGTATTGTATCGTTACATTAAACAAAGTATTTATTTTGATTTTTACTTAAATTTTATTATATCGTATCATTAAATCCATCGCTACGTAATGATAAAAAATGTCACTTCATGGAACGACCGATCATATCGTTACTTTGTTTTTTTCTCTCATTTTGCCCTTTCTTATTATTAAATAATTTCATCATTTTATCCTTTACCTTAACTTTTTTATGTAATAATTCTACCTCGTACCTTACTTTTTCTTAATTTATAATATTGCAAGTGTATTCTTCATATTGTTCGTGCATGAAATCATGAAACGACCGCAAACAATGCAATCTATTCAAACATTGTATACATCAAAACTAATACAATATAGTACAACACAATATTATACTATACGATACATTATGAAATAATACATAGCAATCGTCCAAACAAGTTGTAAACATGCTTGTTAGGAGTAATATTTATTTTAGAAACCAAATTATCCAACTTAAAATAAACTTCAAAAACACGTTTTATTTTTGAAAACAATATAATATAAACCAATTATTCTTGAGAAAATAACCTAATCCGCAACTTTTTTCTCATAATTAATTGAAGACAAATGCCACCAAAAAGTAAACGGTACAACATGAAAATGACACGACATCGTCATGGAAAAGGACGATGTTTAGGCCATCCAATTTAGGTAAAAAAACAAAAAAAACAAAAAAAAAAAATCTAATCATAAAATAATGCACGAACTTTACAAAAGTTCATATTTACGTGTACAAAATGTATGGATCTTTTTGTTTACTTGCACCCTAGAAGTTGTCTTCTAATTTAAGGCTTTAAAACTCCATATCCTCGTATCAAAACACCTCCCACTATAACATGGTGGGAAATAAGTATTCATTAGCCACCCCACAGTACAACCAACTTTTCCAAATTTTTATTCTTTTTCATACGGTGATCGGTATTCATATTAACGTTCGATTAAATTTGAATTCACAGTAAAAGATTTTATATTACGGGTAAAACGCTCGCTAACACTCTTACTCCCACTATACACGCTTTCCTCTTTAGCATGAGAGAAGCTATAATATTAGGTATAGATGCGAAAGAATTCAGTAATTTTTGTTTAGATTCAAATGTATCTGATCAGAAAATACATTACATATGCATGATATTTAATTGTCAATTCAGTAACTAAAAAAAGCTTGGGTTCGATGACAAGTTCAGAACTCATAAACTTTAAATCACGTATCCGTCTTTACTTTTTAGTATATTCAAAAGAAATGACATCTATATATATATATATATACACGTGTGTGTGTAAAAGCATCTCATTTTTCTCCTCAATGACATGATTTCTGTAGCGATATAAATTTCATAGTATATTTAATGCGTCTGGTTTAAGTTTAAAAAATGAAAACAGTTTGCTTTCAACTTATATTTTTAATCGAACACCTTTTAGTTTTTGTTTTTAAAAGAAATATTTTCAATATCTTTTTAAAATCTAATTCCACCTAAAGTAGAAAATGACCTTAACCTTACAAGCAACCCAAGGGTCATTGGGTTAAGGGTAAGCTAATAAATGGCTACTTAAGCCACTTAATTAGTGAAAATCATAAGTAATAATGGGACTATATTAATTAAATGTACTTTGCTGATAAATTAAAGAGATTAATTACAATGTCACAAGTATTAATGGAGCTGTTAAATGTACGTTGCTGATAAATTAAAGAGTAAATTACAATGTAACGACTGGCTGGATAGAAGTTTTCATTTTATATTTGATACATTAAGATCCACATCAATAAATTCATTAAATTAAACATTTAGTACAAATGTGCCTAGTCAGAATTTTATTCAAGTTCCACCAATTACTATATCCAATTAACAATTTAGCCAAAAGTGATACAACAAATCTATTTTTTTTTAATAGAAACAAAAGGTCAGCCAATATTAAAAAAGCAATAGCACCTCAACTTCAACTCTATTTTTTTTTTAATATTTAAAGAAAGAAAAGGGCGTTTAATTTCTAGCACAGTTGAACCACAGAAGTTGGTGGGTGTTCATTTTATGTGACATAAATTGATTTTGCATAAGATAGAATTTTTTTTTAAAATACTTTGATTTTAAATATGTCATAGACTCATAGCCTTTGTATAACTATAAAAAAGAATTCATTAAAATTTATTGAAAAACAAATTAAAATTTAAAATCAAATTATTTTCAAACATATAGATTTCATTTTATTTTTTTTTTGGACGAATTGGAAGGAATGGCGTAAAACATAAATTAATAGAGGCCAAAAAGTAATACTTCTCGGAATTGTAAAAAGAAGATAAGTAGAAGAGGCCAAAAAAAAAAGGTAATCTGCAAGAAAAAAGCAGCTCAATTCATTCTTTCTCATAATCTATCGTGATGTAATAGGGAAGTACTAAACGTCGGTAAAAAGAAACCAAAAAGAATGTTAAAGCGATACAGTAATAGGTACTCCACTAGTTATTATATTGGCAATTTGGCTTTTGGCAGGATAAATTAAAAGTGACAAGGGGTGGGCCGGGGTGGGCCGGGGTGGGCCGGGCCGGGCCGGGTTAAGGAAAAAAGTGACTAGCTGGTCACCAATTCAGGTCGGTTACCGGTTTTTTCAAATCGGGTTTAACGGATCCAGGCTCATCCGATGAATTATGAAACCAGAACGGTCCCGGGCCTGACCGGTTTTATTTAAATTTCTTTTTATATTTTTTTTATAATTATCGTAATTTATATTAATATAAAGTAAAAATATAAAACAAAAAAAAATAATCTTATAAAAAGAACAAAGGCTTTAAAATCCTTATATTTGAATATTTCATTAAGAATTTAAGATAATAGAATACGATGAAGATGGAAAAAAATTGCACTTATAGTTTGCAAATTCTTTTTTTTTTTTTTTTCAAACCTGCAAATTAAAGTTTGCATTTAACAACAACTAAATTAACGAAAAAAGAGTAAATTCAAAGTTTAATTATTAAATATAAATCCATAACTTCAAAGGTTTTGCATTACCTTAGTAAGTTCTTCATAATCAATATGAATTTCTTGGCCATCTTCTGGAGTGTTAAATTCAGATGGGTGACCATGTGTTAATATCTCCAAGTTCCTCGTCTTCTGGTTTATCAACATCTTCACGACCCTGATTTATTCGTTCTGATCTAATCCAATCTCTGAAACATACTAAAATTTTCAAAGCATTGCTTCCCAATGGTGACAGTTGTCTCCTAATTGTTGTCTTGCTTTACTAAATGCACTCTCTCATGTAACAGTTGAAATTGGTACATTCAGCACGTCCCGAGCCATAGCAGAAAGAACAGAAAATTATTTTTCATTCTCATGCCACCATCCCACCGGTGAAAATTCCTTTGTGTGAGGCTCTGATTGCTTTTGCAAGTAGGATTGAAGTTCATCAATGTTCCTACTAGTGGTTTGAGTGGAAATGTAGCCCAAATATTATAACCATCAAGGCCTTTATCTTCATCTATAGTAGCATATGCAATAGAAATAGTATAATGCATGGTGGGATTAACATTGCCTACATTAATAGCAACATCATCAATTAATATAGAGTCCCCTTCTATCGGATGAGTAATAACTTTGTTTTTATCTAAATTAGAGTCTCATTCTATAGGATGAGTAATTTTCATATGTCTACTAAGTGTTCCAGTCCCCCCTAAACTTCATCCAGTCTTATGTTTAAAATCATATTTACAAATTTTGCATATAACTCTATCAGAATTCTCTATTTTGTCAAAAAAATTCTAAACTTTACTTCTTTTTCTCCGATTAGTAGTCGGAGCCACAGGCGGTCTACTACTAGCACCACGATCACCACCCCTACTACCAACTCCAACACTACTAGGTGTAAGTGGTGTCTCATCTTCAATTTCTAATTCATTATCTTCTACACTGAAATCTTCCTGTAATTGTCCATAGTCTATATTATTATCATGTGATATTTTAGAAACATGTGTAGAGTCATTTAAATTACTATTAGATGTTGAAGTAGTATCTATTTTTTTATTTCTCCAATTACCCTGATTGAAAACCTTATTACAAACTCTTTTTGCAGCATTAAACATATTGTGATAATTTAAGTACTAACAAAAATTGAATGTGCAAATAAAATAATAAATAAGAGAAAGGGTTGGAGGGATTCCACCAAATTCTGTAATAAATTGAACATTTGATGATTTTCGCAACTTCAATTCATCACGAAGAAACATTAATTGTTCAAACTTCAAATAATACGATAAATTAAATTCCAAAAAAGAATTAGAGCCAAATAGTTGATTGCAATTTAAGTGAAGAATAAGAAAATGACAATTGAGAATTTGAGTTTGAGAAATGAGAGATGAGCAAAAAAATGAAGAAAGGAGGGGAAGGGGGGGTGTATTTATAGTTTTTAAAGGGCTAAACTAGTAATTACTAAAATTAATTTTTTTAAAAAATTATCCAAAAAGGACTATTCTTGCAAAATATTTGTTGGGCAACCATCAAATTGGAAGCTGGCCGTTGGCAACGGTCAATGAATTTAAAAAAATAAAATTTCAGAAAATAGCCGTTGAATCGGTCCGGGACGGTCCGATTAATCGGTTCAACAGTGATTTTCTTGACTGGTTTTGACCGGTCCGGTTAATCGGTAAGGAAAATATAAACGTCCCAACCTCTTACCCCCCAAACCCAACCTACCCGGCCCTCTAAAACTGTTTGTGCCGGTCCGGAACCGGGTCAATCCGGCCTGTTAAAAAAGTATAGGATAAATGAGGGAGGTAAAAGTGAATTGAGAAGTAGGACACCAACTGAAAATGTATCATAGAAAATAATTCTCGTATTATTTCACCAATAATTATTAAATACAACAACATAACCGATGTGATCCTACAGATAGGATCTGGGGAAGGTGGGGTGTACGTTGACCTTACCCCTACCTTATATGAGGTAAAAATATTGTTCCCGATAAATCATTAGCTAGGAATAATGTTCCCTAAATAGGTTTGAAGACATAACTACTAAATACATTAGTATAGTACAAGAAAAAGAATTAGAGGGATGTGTGTGAGGTCTTTAATGAATAATAGGGAATTGGCCAAGTATTACTTTACTTTCTCTTAGTTATGCTTTAGTGATTGTTCATCGTCCATTGCCTGAGGCCTCCAGAAAGAAGGAGCGTTCTTTTGCATTTCAAACTTCTTTATATTTTAATCGGAAAAAGGGTCAAAAATACCCCTTTACTATGTGAAAATGATCACATATACCCTCGGTTATACTATTGGTCTACTACAGCCCCTGACGTTATAAAATTGGTGCAAAAATATCCTTAGTCCGTTAAATTGTCCACCATGTCCAACATTATCACATATGGCCTGACTTTTTGATGATGTAAATGCCACGTGGCAATGCTACTTCACCGCTCCAACCCCATTTTACCTCCTCCTACCACTTCTTCCTCTCCATAATTACATAAACCCTTAAGGATCTATAACAAACAAATTTCAGAAAATAAATTAGCTAAACATGAATACCAGACTATGGGTATTTTTGCACCAATTTTATCACGTCAGGGGATGTAGTAGACCAATAGTATAACGGAGGGTATATGTGATCCTTTTCACATAGTAAAAGGATATTTTTGACCCTTTTTCGTATTTTAATTCACCTTCGTTTGGATAAGCCTGATAGTAGAGTGAGAAAGCACAATTCAAAAGGTGTTCATTCAATGGCAGATTTACATTGAAGGTTATGGGTGCTTAAGCACCCATTAATTTTAGAACCAAACATTATTATTTAGATAGAAAAATTCGTAATTTATATAAATATATTAACTGGGCACCGGATCTCAGCAGCAACTTTAGAGAAAAAAATAATTGAACACATATTTAAACGTAAAACGGTACAGTTGAATTTATATGTGATTTATAGACAAATGAATTAATTCAATCCCAAAAATAATAGATGAATTAGATAAAAATGTAAGACTTAGCCTTGAAATTGAAATGAAACGGCAGATATCTTAATTCTGGGCGTAGAGCTACCGAGGGCAGTAAGAACAGTATAAATAAGCAAGAAAGTAAAATGTTATTTGAGCTTTTGATAGAATATATTGTATGCTTGTCAGAAAATCAGCTGCTTTATAATGATGATAGAGCTCACTATTTATAGTTGTACTTAGGGAACAAGGTCCTAGGATCAAGCCCCTCTCTAATGACAATTATAAGGACCATTTAAGAATGTATGACGGTGGGAAGTGAATTCCATATTCTCCGTAATGGATCATGCACTTAATGTTATAGAATATTCTTTATTGAATACTACCGGACGACAGACATTTACTTCGCCTTTATGGATATCATTCTATCTGATGACAAGCGAGATCATTGTCTTCGGGTTCGACTGTCTTCTGCCTTCGTCTCCACGTGTCGCTTTCTCATGTGATCATTGAATATGAAAATATTTCCCATACAAGATAATCCCTCTGCTTTCTGGTGGCATAACTTTGTGTCACCGGGGAGTTGGTACAGATACCTTTCTAACCGGGGAATTCCCTGACCCCCTCTGAAAAGTTTCTGACGCTTGATTAGACGCACGTCTCTCCGCATTTAATGCCATGAACACGCATCATCCCACGATTCAATATCACTTTTGCTGGTTATCGAGGTAATTTTGGCCATGATTTTATATGCCTATTCCCTTACGTATACACATCAAACTTCTTCATTTACACTTTATAATTCTTCAAACTTTCTCAAACTCTCTTTACTCAATTCGTACTTTGGATTCAATCCTTCTTTAACCTTCTTCTTGAGAGAAAAATTTCCTTCTTTCCGTTAAAAAAATGGCATCTTCTTTCAGAAACCCTAGTTCCTTAAAGAACAAAGGAAAAACTAATGACGTTCATTCTCCTACGGTGAGCACCATCACCCCAAAGGGTCTTGTCACAACTAAGGACTTCAAAGAGATGTATCTTTCTGCTCACCTTCGTATGTGGGCCGTTAGCGTATACCCTTCTTCCATCCATCCTTCCAGTATTCTTGCTATAAGGGAAAAATTCCATTATCAAGATTTGGACATTATCTCTCCTGGTCTGGCGGAGCGGATAACCTTACCCAAGAAGGGTTTTATGTATTTTTATACGTACCCCTTCACTTTGGGGTCGTTCTCTTTGAATGGAGAGCTTGACTCTGTCATCGTCGAGTTCTGCATCCACTACCAGGTATGCCTGGAACAAGTAAGTCCTTTTGTATGGAGGCCAGGAGACGGGAGAGGATCTAACCTTAGCTCGATTAAATAATCTTTATTTCCCCAATATTCTTCATGAGGGAATGATAAATTTCAGCAAGCATGATCACCATGTTCTGTTATCCAGCATGGATGATGACAATGACCGTGGGTGAATGGAACAGTTTGTTGTAGTTTCCACCAGTACCATCATTCCGTCCACAGCTTCATCCTTTCCTGAATTATAGAACGCACTCATAAGTTCACCATTTGTATTTTCTTCCACTAAAGATTGTCCCATATCATTATTAAGCCTTCTTTTTTCGCTCATTTCAGTGTGTCTACAAAATTTTGGACGTTACTACGCCCGAGGCCCGCACGTGGAAAGACTGGCCCTTAAATACGGGTGTAAAATAAAATATCATGGTAAATCGAACTCATCTTGTTTTTACTTTTCGTAGATTAACCTTTCTCTATTGTTGAATTCAGGTCTACCTCGAGGCTTATTTGTCGTCCCTGAGGAGGACGTTTTGGCTAATTCTGCTGGCGCAACGAGGCCGCTGCAGGAGGCTTTTACATGAATAGGTGTCTCCGGGCTTGCTTTTGGTGCAAGTGCTTCTTCTCGAAGTCCCCAACCAGAGAACAAGCAACCAAAAATAAAAAGTTCGTCCGTGGCCGGGGAAAAAATAAAAAAGCAAAGAGTGTCGCACCCGAGTCGTCTCCGAAAGTTATGGTGATGAGTCCTGCACCCGAGCCGCCGACAGACACCATGGTGATCGATAATTATGGATAG
Organism: Nicotiana paniculata; assembly: GCA_005239505.1. Classification (NCBI taxonomy): domain Eukaryota; kingdom Viridiplantae; phylum Streptophyta; class Magnoliopsida; order Solanales; family Solanaceae; genus Nicotiana; species Nicotiana paniculata. The sequence goes on from ML366588.1 coordinate 14,956, forward strand.
GCCAGTGAGGAGGGGCTTCTCTACATAAAAGACGAGGATCTTCCTCAGCTCGACAAGTCTCAATCTATTGAGTTAGTTACACCATCCGAGGACAATGCCTCGACATGGGAGTATGATATGGTGGAAAATGCCAACTCCCGTTCCTGAATCCCAGTCGTCATGACCGGTACCGTGAGGCTGAGTACAGGTTCCCTACCGTCTTTGACTGATGAGCAACCAACAAGCACATATTGTGCTTGCCGCATCCACTTTTCATCCTTCAACGCCGTCACCTTTATATCCTTCTTCACCAACTCTGCCTTCGCCACCAGCAATAGCTACATAATCTCCTCCGGTCGTGGTTGTCCGAGAGGAGAACATTCCTCTTCCTAAGTTCCAAGTTCACTGGAACTCAGGGCAAAATTATGTTGCCCCCTCATAAGATCCCCAAAGGAGGAAGAGCTTCACCCTCTCATTTTTTACCGGATGCAGTATGTTGTCCGGTTGGTGGAATTTTCTAACTATATGAAGCCCTTGGATCTAGAAAAAGATCGGATAAAAATACAAACTCTCTCGGGAGAGTGTTTGTTGAACAATGCCACGCACAACGCAATGGTGGTATAGTCTTTGTTTTATCTGTTGTTTCTTCTATCTATGTTATGGCAATGTTTTGAATTTGCATTCTTATTTGCAGGACAAATTTCTTGCTTCCGAGGGCCTTCAAAGGCTGATTCTTGATAAGGAGGAACTTACCTCCGAGCAAGATCAACTTTTGGCCGAGCGGGACCAAACTATTGCTCGCCTCTCAGAACTGGAAGCTCGAGCTGCTGAGGTTGTTGAGTTGGAGGCTCAGTTGCAGCAAAGCGAGCAAGAAGTAGTGACCCTTAGACAAGAGGTCCTCCCATTGAGGGCTCAATTTGAATAAGATAGGGCCAAATGGGTTAAAGTCCATAATATCGTTCTTGTTGCATCCGATCGCGAGGCTGCCTCCGATGAAAGATTGAATAATTTGGAGGCGGCCTTAAACTCCAAAACTGAAGAGCTTGCTGCTATCGAAGAAAAGTATGTCCAGTTAGAAGAGAAGCATAAGAATATCATAGAGCATAATTAAATCTAAAGCTCCAATGTCCGTGATTTTGATGTCACCCTTTGATCCATGAGATCCGTGCAGGACAACCTTTCTACTTGGTTGGCCACCTTAAAGAAGTTTTTCAGCACCGAGCGGCTTCCGTCATTATTGAAAAAATATATGCGATGTACAACATGTGGAGAAAAACCTCGGAAGAGTCCAAAGAGGGTGTCATTGACTTTGATGCCGAAATCGCTTAGGCCCGTGAGCTGGAGTTAGCTGCAAAAAAGGGGTCTTCCGACCAACCTGATGCTACTGATTCTTCTGGTTCCGGTTCTGATTTCTCCAGAACTGAAGAAGAACCAAAAGGTGATGATGCTGAAGGCCAAAGTATCGAACTGCCAGCGGATCTACCCACTTCTCCTGGGGGGTAGATGATTCTCTAACTTCGGGTTTCGGAGACGCAACATCTTAGTTTTTGCTTTCTTTTTAAAACTTATGTACTTGTGCTGTTTGGCACATTTATTGTAAATAGAGATACTTTTTCATTCAAGTATAAGTTCTTCTCTTTCCGTCCACTTGTTTAAGTATTCACTCAAGTTTGGTCTTTGCGTCTTTTTTCTTTTAAGTGTTTGCGCAAGTTTGCACTTTGCTTCTTTTTTTGTTTAAGTGTTTGCGCAAGTTTTACTATCTGCGACTAATTGTGCAAGGCTTCAGGTGTATTTTCCCCCTGAAAGCATATGGATTTCGGGCATAAGTTTTTTCGATATCAACCCTCTAACATGAGAGCTTTTATAAGAGAGGGCCCTTTTATGTTTACGGTGCTCTTGAAGAGGACGTCTTCTGTCCATTACATCACTATCATTTGAAGTACTTGTTTAACTTTCAAATGATAAAACCAATACATCGTTCACACAAGAAACAAGATAGAACAAAACGACTTTAATTTATTCCTTGCATTTTCAAAAGTACATAAGCATTCGTCGTGCTAAAAAGAAATTTCCATTTCTTGTGGCTAACTTGTATAACTTATTTCTATTGAACTGGTTGTGCAGTCCCTGATCCCGATGATACAACTATGTTTTGGGTTTTGTATTCCGGTTGAAGTGGAAGTCGTTGTTGCCATATCCTCGTATCATTTCCCCCCACAGTGTTCGAATGCGAAGAATGCGAATTTGAACGCTAGAAGTTTTACACCTTCGAGGATTCCACTAGTTAATTGTTAGATAATCTTCAGTTCGATAACAAACTTCACTTCACCTTAGGAATTTATGCTATCGAGCCAAAGATTATCTAGCGATCCCCTAGTGGCTTGAACTTGTGAACGGTCGGGTAATCTCTGTTCGAAAACTAACTTAACTTCCCGGTAAAAACTTTGCTATCGAGCAAAAGACTATCTAACCGCTCCGTAGTGGTTCCTTGCTTGTGTGACTTGTCATTTAAAGGTCTTATTGTTGAAGATTCCTCCATAGTATGCTTTCTGTTGCTGCCTCGTTAAAAATCTTGTAGAAAAATCCAAATGGTACAAAAACTGGACGAAGGGAAAAAGAGTGCAGCACATACTTTCATTACAGACGATGTTTATCAGCAATAGTATCTCTTAAGGTGTGACCAGTTGCTTGGAAACTTTTCTCCATCTTGATTTTCTAACTCATATGACCCTTTCCCGGTGATAGCTAAAACCTAGTAGGGGCCTTCCCATGTCAGACCTAGCTTCCTCGCATTGAGTTCCATGGTGTTCTGAGTTACTTTCCTTAAAACCAAGTCTCCCACTTTGTAATAACGGAGGTTAGCTACTCGATTGTAATATCTTTCTATTATATGTTTTTGGGATGTCATCCTTATATGCGCCAAGTCCTTGCGTTCATGGAGCACCTCCAAGTTGACTAACATTGCTTCATTGTTTGCTTCTTCGTTTGCCCGAAAATACCTCAGGGTGGGTTCTCCTACTTCCGCCGGGATCCAGGCTTCTTCCCCGTACACGAGAGAAATGAGTCCCCCCGTGCTCGATTTGGCCATTGTTCGGTACTCCCATAATACACCTTGCAGCTCTTCGGTCCATTTACCATTAGCTGCTTCCAATCTCTTTTTGAGATTTTGTAAAATAACCTTGTTCATTGACTCTTTTTGGCCGTTTGCTCTCGGATGACGGGGTGATGATGTGATCTTCTTGATTTTCAAGTCTTCAAGGAACTTTGTGACACTTGCACCTATAAATTACGGCCCATTGTTGCAGGCGCTCGGTTTGAACAACAACTGAGTATATTTCTTTGGATTTGGTTCTTTCAATACTGGTGGTGCACCCGCAATTTGATCCATTCGACCGTTTATTTCCCTCATAAACCGCATGGGTTCAGTTTTAAAGGGATCGTTTTCATTGTTGTTGTGTGTATAACTGATAAATCTTTCGTGCTGATTTCCTTGAGCCTCAACGTTAGTGTGTTGTTGACGCCATTATCTGTCATTTTTAATGTTTTTTGCTAAGAACAAAGAATCAAACAAGTTAGTAATAGATGTCGGGATCAATTCAATTACACGACTGTCTATGCCTCACGGTGGGCGCCAAATTGTTTACCCGTAAAACGGTACAGTTGAATTTATACGTGATTTATAGACAACTGAATAAATTTGATCCAAAAATAATTGATGAATTAGACAAAAATGTAAGACTTAGCCTTGAAATTGAAATGAAACGACATATATCTTAATTCCGGGCCAGAGCTACCGAAGGAAGCAAGAACAGTATAAATAAGCAAGAAAGTAAAATGTTATTTAAACTTTTGATAGAATATAGTGTATGCTTGTCACTTACAATGATGATATATCTCACTATTTATAGTTGTACCTAGTGAACAAGGTCCTATGATCAAACCCTCTTTAATGATAATTATGAAGGCCATTGAAGAACGTGTAACAGTGGACAATGAATGCAATATTCTTTGTAACGGATCATGCACATAATACTAAGAATATTCTTCAAAATGCTATCGGATGACATGCATTTACTTTGCCTTCAATCATTTTCTCCGATGACAAGCGAGATCATTACCTCGGAGTTCACGCGTCGCTTTCTCACGCAATCATTAAATATGAACATATTTTATCCCATACAACACCCACGAGTTAAAAGTTTTGAATCTGTCACTGTGCTCATTGAGCTGAGCCCTAATATCAGTGTTAAGTGATTTTAATGCAATAAAATAAAAGTTTTAAATCCTGAAATTTAGTATATAGATAATAGGCTTTATTTATTTATTTTATGTAGCTAAATAGGGAATCTTCTATGGAATACGATTCACAATCACTACTTGTCTACTTTGACCTAATAAAGCTGTGGTCATTTGTCAAATAGATGATAAGGCAATATACCTATCAAATCGCCCCTTCATGTATTTAATATTTAACCAAATCCTAAGTCATGCAACACAACCACATGACTCCATGATCCATGACTAACGCTACTGCCAATACTGTTTGGACTTATGGGTTTGCCGGCCAAATTAGATAGGGATTTTTCCCTTCCTATATCATATAAGAAATTTTATCATTAAAAATGTGTAATGTTCTTAAATTACCCGTTCAATTCATATTTTTCCTACAATTTATATACCATAAGGTAATTACTGTTTAATAGGGCAGAATCTTCCTATAATAGCTCGTCTAAAATCTGGAAAGAATTTTCCTATAATGGCGCGACATTAAACTCATAATTGAAACGGATCTGCGTAGTTTTCACTTAAACTAGAATTCAAAAAAAAAAAAGACGACAATATAGAACTCAAATTGTAGAATTCAAATTCCAGATATCAAATAGGCGAAATCAAATTGTAGAATTCAAATTGCAGAAATCAAATAGGCGAAATCAAATTGTAGAATTCAAATTCGAGAAATCAAATAGGCGACAATATATTCAACAAAATCAACTCAAACTGTAGAAATCAATCAGCAGATATTCTGTTCTTCATCTTTTTTTTTTCGCAATCCATAAATCATGTCGAAAATCCCTATCATGCTACAATTGAATGGGAATTGGGATAACTATACGGTCATTTAATTAAGCAGTAAAAAACTGGCCATTAAATATACTCCTAAATTAGTTATGGTATATAATTGGTAATTTGGTATACTAAGTGTAATTAACTCTAACCTTAAACATTGAGGGTAATAATGTTTATTATGTGGTATAGGAATTTAAATTGATAAAGTTATGAATTTAAATTTTAATTTTTATAGATTTTAGAGTTTTTATTCCATACATATCTATGGGAATGATAAGTTTTATGATCTATTATATGTATTCTTTTTAGTTACTTATGTATTCTTTTTTGTCCTTAATTAAATGTCTCGGATTATATGAAGTTGTATTTGTTAGAGAACCTTTTACCTCTTAATGTGAGACTTTTCAGCGTGAATACAAATTTAATGGGGCTTCAATAGGGATACCAAACATAAAATGAGAAACTAAAAAAATTACTTTATGTACATTCGTGTGTGTATTTATATATATACTAATTTTAGGATACGCGCGATGCACGTGTACCTTATATGTATGAGTATAACTTTTTAAAAATTTAATAAATAATATATTTGAGTTATAAAATAAAATTTAAAGAATATAAGCTCTTGAAAATGACAAATATTGATCCTGTTTGGTTAAAAAAAAGTGGATGACCTAGCTAAGCACGAAAACAATTCAGATGATCTATCACATATTCGTTTCTTTTATTTTAACTTTGCATGAAAATGATTATATAGATACCGTGTATTCTAGACAAGTCAACTAAAAGAAAAATCACGACAAATAAATTATATAGCTAGGCAGTAAAATTCTATCGTTTAATAAAAAACAACGACAAATTATCAAAAATCATATCTAATTCAAGGTCTTATGATGAGTTATAAACTTATAATATCCTTAATATCATTAACTAAATATAAAAAGGAATAGAGATCTTATTTTGATCTTCTTGCAATAATGTTACTAAATTTAGTTATTATCACCATTTTCCAAACAAGAAGGTCAATAAGAAGTATTTGTCAAATTTAATTTGTATTTAAAACATTAGAAGAAATAGAAATGGTTAGAAAAGAAGGTGGTCAATACCACGTTACCTTTTTTATTTTTTATGATTAGAAGGGTCCCTTTTCATGTAGGAAAATAATAAGTAGTCCTAAATGTTAGGGCTATTAACAAAAACTTGTACGAAATCGTGGAGGCAAATATATACATAATGATAGTTAATTACTAAAACTTAATTTAGCAATTGAATTCGGTCGTTTTTATGAAAAGCGTCTAAATTAGTTAAAATATATATTGCTCTTATCCCTATTTAAAATCTTGAAATTGTATTTAAATATGTAAATGTTTTTAAATCTTGAAATTGTATTTAAATAAGGAAATGTTTGATAGTAAACATTAATAGTTAACTTTGAAATCTTAAATATTAGGAAAATAATAAAATAACTATTTTGTCCAGTATGAAGTCTATTTTAAAAGAGTAAAAAAAAACGTACGACATTTCGCTAAGCGCGTTCGTGTGAGTTTTTAATTAGGATTCCTTTTATGATGGGACTGGGGGATGGTTCCCAAGTTAATATAGGAGTTTATTTTTGGGAATTTCTGAAAATGAAATAAATTGTAAATGTCAAACTTTTTAAAACAAGTTTCCATTCACAACATGTGAAAGTGCATTGGTTGTGCTAAAAACTGATTTTCAATTCACATGTTCAATAATTATACCTTACCATTTAATAGGATCAAATTAAATGGACAATTTTATATTTCAGTTTATATATTCACAATTTCACATAGCAGTTGTGGTTTTACCATTTAATAGAATCTCAATTAGTGCAGATTCATTTTTAAATTTATACGTTTATTGTATCTATAATTTACCATTTAATAGGATCCCAAATTAACGACCAACTTTATTTTCCAATTCACAAGTTCATAGTAATTACTTTTAGGTAAAGAATAATTTGGTCATTCAATTTTTGAAGGATATTTTAGTAAAATAACTTTCACAAAAAGTTTTTATACTTATAATATAGTATGATATATTCAAAAATTTCCTTATTTTTCATGTGTTAAGCTATGTGTTCGCTCTTCAAAAATATTATCGGATGCGTACCAAACTTTTTTGAACGAATAGGATAGCATATTGAATCCAACCCATTTGGCGTCGTTTCAGAGAATGCTCCTATCTGAAGCAAAGCTTTAAATAGATATTATTACTCACTAAGCAAATTGTAGGCACCGTTATTCCCTACCCACTCCACCGGCCATCCAACCATTCCCTTCCTTCCCAATTCACCAAATGGAAACCAACACAAAGAAAACAAAAAAAAATTACCAAGTCAAAGATATAAAAAATTACAATAATAATTACGCCTTAATTTCAAACAAGCTCAAATTTATTGAATTTTTACTGATCATGTCGTTCAATTTGTTTGAGGCCGCTTGGGCATAATTTTTTTTTTCTTTTCTCCAAAAGAATTTTACTTTTTTCGAAATCAGCGTTTGTTCTTAAAATTTTTAATTTTCACTTGAAGATGCATTTTGGAAATTTTCAAAATTGAAAAACTCTCAAAAATCAAAAATTGTTTTTCAAAATTTTCACTCAAATCACTCACAAAACTTCAAAAACAACCCAAACTAAAATTTATGTCCAAACGCAACTCTAAATTTCAAATACCATTTTCACTTGAAAAAAAAATTCACCATTTTTTGGAATTTTACAATTCTTATGTCCAAACGTCTATTTAGATTGACTACAACAAAATCTTTATATAACAACCTTATTTGTTCTGAATCTTTTTGATAGTTATAACGAAATGTTGTTACAGAGAACATATATTATAACACAATACACAAATTGATTCCATAAAAAAACTTACTTTTATGATGAACGATAGTTATATAGCGATTTTGTTACATAGAAGTATGACTATATCAACTTATTCGAACCTTTTTTTTCACGGAAAAAGCCTAAAATGCCACTCAACTTTCAGAAATGGTCTATCCATGCCATTCGTTAAAAAAATGCTCATTTCATGCCACTACCGTTACACCTTTAGCTCACCTATGCCACTCACTGTTAATTTTTTAAAAAAAATTAAAAAAAGTAAACTTATGCCGTTAGTTCAATAATGACATAGGTGAACCAAAGATGTAACGACAGTGATATGAAATGAGCATTTTTTAAACGAATAACATGAATAAACCATTTCTGAAAGTTAAGTAATATTTTTAGGCATTTTTCGTTTCTTTATTAGGAATAGAAAACAAAGTGCGCAAACACAAAGGCAAATCAAAAACATTGATAGATCTAAAATTTTGAGTCAATACAAATTATGATCACATTTTTTCTTAAATGATGAGTTCGAAAAATTTGTTCCAAGTTCCAACAAATGTGAAAACCTTAAATCTGCCAACGGAAAAGAGACAGCATATGCTTTCCTTGGATACCATTCATTATATGCTCAATTTTTAATACACTATTACTAAACTCAAGAGTGTCTATCCATTTGTTCTTAATTGATCATTGTACACAAAATTTATTTTCACCTTTGCTCGTTTATTTTAGCAAATCAAGAAAGAGATTAAAAAAAAAAAATTCATTTTACTTGAAGTACTATCATTTTTGTGTGTATTTTTCAAGATAAGAGAATTCTTTATGTACTTACAAAAATACTATTTAGGGAAAAGAATCTCTTGACTGAGGAGCATCTGAATCTATTCTTTCAATGTCTACATCCGCCTATGTTAAAATATTCGCTCATTTCTCAGTGAAAGAAAATGCTACTTAGGGATAAAAAAAGGAAGTTGTGCCTCATCAGAAAAACTTAATTCGATAGTAAACTATGTACTTCATTTATTATTTTTTATTTTAAGTGGAGTGCAAAGTCCGTTGTGGACAAATAGAACTGTATGGAGGGAGTACAATATTGATAATTTAATAGTAGTACCGGTGGATTAAACTAATAACTCATATATACTCTTCATGTGATATGATATTATCTGCTTTAGGCCAATCGCATACCATTGAGATTTTTAGTAAGCTCTCAATCTTTTTAGCTATTAATATGTAATTTTATTCACACACCCAACAATCACCCTCCAAATAAGATACCCATAGTCCACTACCACGATTCACTCCCCTCCTCCTCCCCCGAAAAAAAAAAACAAGTTTGGTCAATTTCAGAGATTCAGTGTCACTCACATCGCCCTTATGGGATTACATTAGGCTGTTATTATTGTTGTATAGTCAGTCACATCACGATTTTTTCCAAAAAAACTCACATTATTAAAAGATCCTTACACTTTATATATAGTCTTTTAATTTTTTCAACTAGTAATATAATACTACCTCCATTCTAGTGTGTGTGCACCTATTTTTTTTTTGGTCCATTCCAAAAAGAATGACACCTTTCTAAATTTGAAAACAATTTAACTTAAACTTCCAATTATTCCCTCGACGAAAAGCTTGTATAACCACACATAACTCTGGACCTTTTTTTGACTTGTTTACGACCACATACTTCAAGTAGGTGTTTGGACATAAGAATTGTAAAATTCTAAAAAATGGTGAAACTTTTTTTCAAGTGAAAATGTTATTTGAAATTTAGAGTTGTGTTTGGTCATAAAATTCAGTTTGAGTTATTTTTGAAATTTTGTGTGTGATTTGAGTGAAAATTTTGAAAAACAGTTTTTTAGAATTTTTTAAATTTTCGAAAATTTTCAAAATGCATCTTCAAGTGAAAATTAAAAATTTTATGAACAAACGCTTATTTTAAAAAAAAGTGATTTTTTTTTTGGAAAAATATTATTTTTAATGTCAAACGGGCTCTAAAAATCTTTATTTTTTCTTAAAATTTATGTCTAATCAAATAAGTTCAGATAAATAAGCATTAGTTTATTGGCAACCAAGTACATTCAAATAATAAAAAGTAGCAGTAGAAGACTCCTATTAGTAAAAATATCTGTCCATTTTTTCAGTTGAAGCGTTTTATTTTATATATAAAATCCCAAACACCCTCTTCTTATCATTCTCTCATCCCCTCCTTTGTTCTCTCTCTCTCTCTATATATTTCTGCATATGTGTCTATTTATTACACACACATATACATTCGTGCCTCCTTTACCATTTGCTTTTTGATAATAGGAAAGTAAAAGGAGAAGGGTACATTTATTATCCTCTGTTTCTTGTTTTTTAGTGCTGGTTCTTGTATTTCAAATTTCTTTTTTTGTTTTGTTTAGTGGGTATGAATTCTTGATTTATTCACTTTCTCATACCCATTATACATTTTTTGTTTTGTTTATATCCTCATTTTTAGAAACAAATTAAACACCTGCAAATTTCATTGCAGATTTATTACTATACAAGAATCAAATCACTATTTTTGTACCTATCTCATATTCTTTTGACGCAGAGTGGAGAAATGGCTATGTCTGAAAACGCGTAAGATTTTTTTTTTTTTTTTTTTTTTGGAAAAATAGACAAAAAAAAGAAGAAAAAAAAAAGGAGATGGGATCTTATCAATTAATCAGGGAGAAGAATGAGGTACCAAGATTAAGATGGGATCCACAACAACAAGGGGAAAATAATGTGGAAATGCAAGGAGAAGTTAAGAATTTTTGTTCGCCGAATAGGACAATTGATGTTATTACAAACGATGGACAAAAGGAGAATATTGATTTGGAATTGACTGCTTTGACATCTCCAAATTTGACGACATTGCCCAAATCAAGTGCCGATTGTGTTGGCCACCATTTTCGCACCAGGCCAAAGTTTGGTTCCAGTACTACTTCAAGTGGAACTGGAAATGGCCGCCTTCTTTCTCTTGATATTTTTCGCGGTATCACTGTTGCGGTAATTTTCTCATTTTACCTTTTTTTTTTTTTTGTTTTTTTAATGACGGTGGTGTCCGGGTCAGCGAGTAGATTAGCTAGGATTTTGCGTCAAAATTTAAAGAAGTAAATAAGGGATGCAATAGATAGTATATGTTCATAAAAAGAGATGTAATTTTTATCAATTTAAACAGTGTAATTTTCACCTTGACTATTTCACCAGCCAAATAGGAAGAAATCACCTAGTATTTTTCTCATTTATCATTTTTATTGAATTTTGAATTCTTTTTATTTTTTTTAAATGTGTAAATTACTAGGTATATAGAGGTTTCATATAGTTAGGGTAACTAGTTTGGCATTGAGGATTATAGTTGATTGATTCAATGTGTGCGTATTGTTGACTCTGTCTATATTTGGTTTATTTGTTTTGGCATTTTCTTGGGATGGAGTTATTTGGATTTGAGGCATTTAAGGTTCACAGCTTTTTAGTTTGGTTCCTTCAACTTTGGCCTGCAACTTGTGATTTGTTTGTGCTACTTGCTCCAGGAGCTCGCATACTATAGTATAGATAGATTTACAGCTAGTTCAATAATCTTTGACTTGGTGTTGTGGTCTACGTTGTATTGAATTGAAACAACAACATGAGTTGATAGAAAAAGTAGGGACTTTGATGATGTTTCGGACGTAATATGATGGCTTGGTGAAAAAGAGATTTTTGACTTTTACGCAGAAGTTTAATGGAGAAACACACTCCATTATTCTTAATAATGAACAGTTTTTTAGGAGTATCTTAGTTCGACTTGCTAAACATGTCTAAAATTTTGTACTAAAAGCTAAGATATTGTGATTCTTAAAACCTAAAGGCTTCAAGAAAAGGTCTTATGTTTTAATCATAGCAAAATCGAGGAAATTCTGCAGAATGTACCATTTTGGAGGTTACAGGACAGTGATGAGAAAGTTGCATTAAAGGGAGATGGAACTGAACATGGGTTACTAGGCAACGATGCTTGTCTTATTTGACTTTACAGGTTTTTTGTATACAGTATAATTTTAATAATTACTAAGAGGGAAATATAACAATAGATAATTCTTTGCGCATGTGCAAGAGGGAGTAAGATTGCCCATTTATTGTTTATCTGAAACTAATTCCTAAAACCTGAATGAGCAATTTGGGGGTAAGATTACCCATTTATTGTTTATGTGAAACAAATTCCTAAAACCTGAATGAGCAATTTGGTTCTTTTCTTTTAAAGCTTATCATATTATCCTCTCTTGCTTTTGGTTACACTTTTTGCAGTTAATGATATTTGTGGAATACGCTGGTGGACTTTATCCGGCTATCAATCATTCACCATGGAACGGCATAACCCTGGCAGATTTTGTCATGCCATTTTTCCTCTTTATTGTTGGAGTATCACTTGCTCTTGCATACAAGGTATATATTTACAGACACAAATGTCGGATTACTAAACCTAGTTTTGTAGCAGGATTTATTCGTTTGAGCTAAAGCAAAAATGTGGATATTGATCTTATAGCAAATTTTATTTTATAAATATTTTGTATACGGACAGTTGTGAATCAAGATGTGAAGGGCACATTGTATGATTTTATATCAGGAGCTTGTTTTTGCAATGCAGTGTATTGAGTTATATATATATTTTTGCCACTTATGCTTATATAAATTGTTTTTGGCTTACAGAATTTGCCGTGCAGACTGACTGCGACTAGAAAAGCAATGCACCGTGGCCTTAAGCTTTTAATCCTTGGAATCTTTCTTCAAGGTGCTCTTCTTAGTCATCTATTTAATTAATATGTTTCGACAGCTGTTCGTAGGTTTGTCAGGAAGCGGCAAGCTATTAGTTTGGTCCACTAGATACATAGCTTGCAAGTATGAATCTGACGCGGTTTTGTATTATATAATCAGGAGGCTATTTTCATGGTCTCAAAAATCTAACTTATGGGGTGGACATTGAGAAAATCAGATGGATGGGTATATTACAGGTATGGTTTCGTCAACCTTGACGGTGGTGAAATAAATGATAATTATATTTCATCTATGTTTTGTTTTATACTTGTGTTTCTCATGTTCTTAAAGTGGATAACTAATTCTGAACTTTTTTTTTCCTTCAGAGAATTGCAATATCATTTTTGTTGGCAGCAATGTGCGAAATTTGGCTTAAGGGTGATAATAAAGTCAATTCAGGACGATCTTTGTTGAAGAGATACCATCAACAATGGTAAGTTCCGAGTCTTTGACCATTCTGTCCAATAAATATTATCTAAGCTATTTGTCACTTAAAGCTAGTCGTTACTAACTTTTTTTTGACCAATCTGTTTCACTTATCTTGAGCAAAACATATTATTGACTAAAGATAAAATCAGCTTGATTTGGTGGTGAAACTTTGATTGTGTTCAAAAGATGGTACTCAAGTCGGGAACTGTTCGAAATCTAATAGTAGAGAAACTATATACTATATAGCAAACTGTTGTATTGACAGAGAGCCTCGAGGATGATTCCCAATGGCTACACGCACTAAAATGTGGTTATTCTGTTTAAATCAGGTATAGGAATTCACAAATATGGTTTTTCGTTTAAATAAATGCCCATAGGACGGTGAGTATTTAGTCCTCATAGCGTTCCGTTAGGAGGGAGGGAGGGAGCTCCATTAGTATGTCTACTGGTGCTTTGGGAATCTCGTATATCAGCATCCCAAGGGTGAGACGAGTAGCATTAGAGTTGTCGAAATGCGAAGGAGCTCCATTAGTATGTCCAAACAGTATCTTGGTAGGGGAAACAGTGGGACGCGACAATGCTTATTCAGATCTAATTAGCAGGATTTTGTCGATGTAAATTCCGGAAATTAAGTTGGTAATTTCTTCAAAGTAAATTATACAACAAGTTAGTAACAATCAGTTGTTAAAGACTGTAAAGACATTGATTTCCATAAAAGGAATGGGCTGCAGTATCTTTTTTTTTTTTTTTTTTGGTGTGTCTGTGTGTGTGCCTGTGTCTGTGTTTGTGTGTGTATATATATGTTGTGGGATGACTTCAAGTATACCTTTTCTTTTTTGGTTCAAATTATTTTTCTTTTGTAGTTTTACATATAACCTTAGTTTTTAACATTCTTCTGTTAAAATTTTTTATGCTTAATGTTCACTCTACCATATGTTCATTTCCTTTTTCTCTCCATCATTTTGGTGTTTCCAGGGCCATGGCGATAATGGTTACGGCTTTATACCTTTCTTTGTTCTATGGTTTATATGTTAATGACTGGGAGTATCAGATGCCAATGGACACATCCTCTTCCAGAACAAAGACATTCTTAGTAAGTTGTTCACTGTGTTTAGCTGTCTATTTTAGTTTTTCCATAAGGTCTGAGATCACATCCCATTTTTCAAATGAAAGCGAGGGAATTCCTTAACGTGATTATCTTCCCTTTGAAGGTGAAATGTGGTGTTCGGGGAGACACTGGGCCGGCATGTAATGCTGTTGGAGCGATTGATAGAAAAATATTGGGTATTCAGCACTTATATACAAGACCCATTTATGGACGATCAAAAGTATTCTTCCTCTTGAAGTCCTTAGTATTTCAAAGTTTCTCTTTTTGTTTCTTTCCATTTTTGCATTCCTTGATGTTTAAAATACTTGATTATTTCCTTAACAGGAATGCAGTCTCAACTCCCCTGACTATGGTCCCCTTCCTCTAGATGCTCCAGCATGGTGTCAAGCCCCTTTTGACCCGGAAGGACTTTTGAGGTTTGTTATTGGTACCTCCTTGTGTTTGTTATGTTGGCAGAAACATCGTTATGTTGTGTCGCTCTGTCAAGCTATGTTGTTCGGGACTCTCCGAAATGATGCCGCGCCCGTGTCAAATCCTCCAAAAATGCTCTACTTTTGAAGGATCTGACACGCACCTGCAGACATCTTTGGAGAGTCTCGCGCAACATAGCTGTCAAGCCCCTTTCCGCTGCCATGCTCGTCTGCTGTTTCTTTGGTTGTATTTTTGTAAATTAAGCTCATTTTACTTTGCTGTAGCTCATTAATGGCTGTTGTAACTTGCTTCATTGGTTTGCATTATGGGCACATCATTATCCATTTCAAGGTAACATTTTTTATTGCTTTCTCTTTGTTGTCTAATATTTTTTTCTTTGGATGATAAATTTATGTATTCTTTGCCCTCTGTCCTAATATATTCCAGGATCATAAAGTTAGAATTCAACAATGGTTGATACCATCCTCTTGTCTTGTACTGTTGGGTTTAACTTGTGACTGCCTCGGTAATCTTCACTTTTAATTTTCTGTTCTTATTCATGCTACAAACTCAGATCTTTGTTTACTGTAAGAGAGTAAATGTACAGTTTTCGTCTTAGATGTAGATCCAGTTTCTTTCTTCTATTAACTTCTCTTTTTCATTCACTTCATTTAGGGATGCATATGAACAAGGTTTTGTACTCCTTCAGTTATATGTGTGTTACTGCTGGTGCCGCTGGCTTTCTCTTCACTGCAGTCTATATGATGGTTAGACACTATGCATCTCTACCGGCCTTTCCTTGTGTATTATGTGAATATGAAGGCAAAGTTTTGTAGTTATTTTTGGTATCTGGTTTTATCGTAAAACATGACTTCTCCTAAAACTTCTGATAAAAAACCAACAACACCGTTCTCTTCTGTCGAAAATATGACATGTGGAAAGCCACCTGATATAAACGTTCATTTCTTTTATAATGTGAGAGAACGAAAAGATACATGGAAACTCTCATCACCGCTCATTTAAAAGGACAATCTTGGTATTCTGAGGCACTATTTTGATCTTTTTCCTTTCAGTACTTAACCTTTAAGGGTAGTTGCTTCTGTCAAAAACTCCGGCATTTTTAGGGCTGGTAAATATGTCGTTCTTTTGTTATATAGCTAAACGGTTTGATCTTTTTATAGGTCGATGTGTGGGGTTATAGACACTGGACTACAGTGCTGAAATGGATGGGAACTAACGCATTGCTGATCTACGTTCTTGTATCGTGCAACATCCTACCGGTTATTTTGCAGGGATTCTATTGGAGGCGGCCTGACAATAACATTGTGAGTACGCGATTAGAATCTTAAGTAATATCCATTCAACGAGTTTGTGATCTTTCAATAGTTTCCTCTAACTAAATTATCCATTTTTCGCAGCTTACATTGATTGGTATCGGACATAAGAAGTAGTAGACAAACAATTGGCAGCAGGGGCTTGAGCATTTATCGATGATGCTTGATTATTTTTTGCGGAAGTGAGCTTTAAAGCAAGTCGCGGCAACTATTTCCCTCTTACGCGTGACACTCTCTATATGTAAATTTATGTATATGTATATTAGACTAAGAGTGCACAAGCGACACACACGCATCACATATATCAGTTCGATTTATTGACTGAAAACACGGTTTAATGAATGAGAAATCTGCTCATAGCAGCAGCAGAGGTATATTACCTCAGGGACAGTGGAGATATTCTCTATGGAAACTCTGATGTTGTACTCTTATGCTAAACTGCTAGACTTTGTTATTTTTCAATTGTCGATGCTGGAGACGACAGCCTAGGAAGGCGGATGCCGCTGGATAGTATAGCAACTGCAGTGCATCCTGTATTGAGTAGTTCATTGTAGGTTTCAATGAGATTGGCTCTCATTACACTGCTTCTTGCTGTATTGACGGCCACGTTTTAATCCCAGATTAGTTGGGTCGGCTATATGAATTTTTTCTCTCTATTCATTCATGTTTGATATAGCTTGTGTTTAGGACACGTTCCAATGCATGGGCAGAGCTAGAGGGGTTGGTAGGATGTACGTAGACCTTACCTACCTTGTGTAAGGTAGAGAGCTTGTTTCCGATAAATAAAGACTATATATAATAACAAATATACTGAAGAAAAGAAAGGTATTGACAACATAAAACAATAAAAATAACCAAAATTAAAGGAATAAGGAAAAACTGCATGACACAACAAACATATACACTGTTTTTACCATTCGTAGCTATATTTTCAGAAAATTATTATTTGTAGTTATATTTGAATTTTATAGCAATTCACTTGTAGTTCTGAAATAAAGATCAATTGTTTTGAACTGAAATAAGTAGCTTAGTTGGTTGGAGCACCTGCTTAGTGAACAGAGCTCTTGAGTTCAACTCTTAACAAGAACATTCTATTTTTTTATATTTTTTTATTTTGTCTTGGTTGTATTCGTTGCGCGAATGAATAGGTCTATTTCTTTTAACGTGTATATAGTAGATAATGAACCCTCGGATCGAATATTTAGGTGATTCATCGCAGTTGGTAGGTATACTAATTTCACATAGATTTTCAACATATTACAAATTTTTTTGTCATTCGAACTTACGTGTAAAGTCCAATATAATGTCATTTTGGACAGTAGTAGAATGTATAAATATTAAGGCTTGTTTTAATTGAGTTTAAGTTGAAAAAGTAGGTGCATCGACACCATCTACCAAAACATACATTGGTCCCTGTATGTAAAAGACAAAACTAGTTCAACAATCGAAATCTCAAATTTAAAGTGAAGAAATAGTACGACATTAAAAGATTATGCGTTTACATAAAAGGAAATCTCCGCAAAAAAGTTAAAAATGCATAAATCATTCAAGCTTTTAATTAATTGCTTTACTTATATATATATATATAAATAAATAATACTTACATTTATCAATTTTGGGGGAAAAATATGTACATACATACATTAATCAAGCAAAGAAGAAGTCTAAAAGTAGAGAAGAATATTTTTCCTTATTTTTCCTCTAAATGTTGACCATCATTAAGTATTGAACAAATCATGTATTTATATATGTAATGTAGGAATTTATTCATTATTGAGATTGTAGCCTTACAACACATACACATATATATGTGGCACACAATAATTTGAACATTGTGAATATAACCTTCATGCATATAATAAACTCATAAATATATCACAACCTAAGTAGACTTGTTTAAAAAATAAAATAAAGTATTTTTCACTGGCATCAAGTCTGAGGCGAACCAAAGAGCACGACCAAGTCTAAGACGAGCACGACCGTTCATAACCTAAGGAGACTTTTTTGATGATTTTCTAGGCACATCTCTATTCCTCCTGCACTCTTTTGGCATAGTTGCAAACCTTTTTTTGTCAGTGCAATAGTTATAAATAGTGTATTTATCCCTTACTCTACGTAAAAGTCTCCATTGTTGTTTATCCAAATCTTGAAATTCTGTTTGATCCCACCATTTCTTGCCTTGATTTGAACAATATTTTGCATTTACAGAGGCTTCACATCCATCTATGTGAAATCCTTTGTATGATGCAACAAATGGTGCATTTGACCAATCTATTTTTTCAAGTCCACCTCTTGTTGCCCAATCATCTGCTTCCCATAGACTTGAGTATATCTTCATTGGTTGGTCAAATGGGAATTTCACTCCTAAATCTTTGCTGTTTTTGAACGTTCTGATTGGGTACTCATCTACAAAAAACCTGCATATATGCATATAGTGGTTAATTCACGTAGGGTTCGGAGAAGGGTCGCACCTCAAGGGGTATAATATAGGCAGCTTACCCTGATGCAAGCATCAACGGCTGATTTCACGACTTGATGAAAGATTGCACGAAGACAACTTTATAGTTGGTCCAAGGCTCCTCTTCGTAGTGTTTTATTTCAACTTTTAGTAAATATTACATGCCCTTAATCATTTATTATAAAATATTACGAGTAGAGGTGTTAAATAGACGGATTAGGTCAGACGAGTCAAATTGATAAACAAGTTCATGATCCAACCCATCCAAAATGACATTTTAATTGACTTGACATGCCTATTTGGCCCGAGATATGTTATGAGTAACCAATAAAGTTTACTGATTTTAAAATGATAAAAATTTAGTTTATAGACGGCTAATGAAAGGGTTGGATTAAACTTGGACATGTCGAAACGGGTCAAATTTATAAAGAGGTAACGATGCAACATGTCCAGAGTTTGCTGGAGTCAGAATGACATTTTAGCTGATTTGATATGCCTACTTGACATTCAGGTCATATTTACTAGATTTTCTGGTCGAAAATATTTTCTTGAGTAACCAATCAAAAGTTCAATAATTTTAAAATGAGAAAAAGTAGTTTAATTGTAAAATGAGAAAAAGTTCAATAATTTTAAAATGAGAAAAATTGTAAATTTTGATGATCATTTGAGAAATTAAATCTAGAATTAAGTACTATATAATATAGGGAAGAAAATGAAAAGGTAACATTAGATCTACAAAGATTGTGGTAGGATGGATAGACGTAGTGGCGGAGCCACATTGAAACAAGGGGTGTCAAGCGACACTCTTTCGCCGGAAAATTACACTATTTTACTAAATATCTTTTTTATTTTATTTTATGTATATTTACTATATGTTGATTCCCCTTGACTTTTCGATGTATCTAATTATTTATATTTTGACATCCGTTAATGAAAATTCTAAATCCTCAACTGGATAGACGGTTTCGAAAAATAAATAAAATGTAGTAGAAATATGGAATAAAGTAGCTTACACAATCTGGTGGAGATTCCACAAAACAGAATAGGTGTGGTAATCTTTTGTTGGATCGAACCATAAATAAATCCTCTGCTCTTTGTCACCTTTTCCTCCTGTGTATACATTTGTTTGTACCACATATGGTTCTCCTGTTTTGTTCCCCAAAAACTCAAAGTCTATTTCATCATGTTCATTATTTTGAGAAGACAGCTGCACATAATGGTAAAAAATTTAAGGTAAATACTTATCCGTACCGAGTTTTTACACTCAACCAATCGTTAATCTTAGCTTACTAAAAATTAGAGTATGAATACGTATCATCAAATCATCGTTCGAAGAGTCCGAGCAACATAGGTCATGATTTATGACTTACATAGAAAGCAGTGACAGTGCCTGCAGAATCACCAGCAACCATCTTTATGTGCATTGCAAAGTGTCCAAATAGGTAAGATCCTTTTGACTGAAATCCAGTACCTAAGTCAAATCCAAAATCAAAACTTCAGGTTTTGATACTTTCACCTTACCATTAACTTAAATATAAAAAAAGATAAGGAAAAAAAGTATTACACAATTCTACACGGAACTTGGAGTGTGTTTGGTACGACAGAGGTTATTTTTCAAAAAAATATTTACATGAAAAAATGTGTTCCGATGTTTGGTTCGTTGAATATCTATTTTAAATTAAAGGTAATAATAGTATTAGCAAATCGGAGAGGGTCTTGATGAAAATTTAGAATACTAAAGATTAATAATAATGTCTAACTGTAGCAGGGGCGGATGCAAGGTAAAAGAATCGGGCTCAACTGCACCCATAAGTTTTGATGTGGAGTACAAATTTATGTGTAAAAATTCAATAAAATAAGAATAAATAGTAGATTTGAACGTATAACTTTAAAAATATAATGCTAAATCTTAAAGTTGAACTCATAAACTTTTAATCTTAGATCCGGCTCTGAACCGTAGAGCTAGCGAAAAAGTCACTTTTTTTTTCCCATAAGAAAGCAAAGTCATTTATCCCATTTCTATGGAAAATATCTATGAAAAAAAATATTTCCATTATTCAAATGCTAGATATTTTCCTGAAAAAATGACTTATGTTATGCAAAATATACTAAAAAGGGCAGCTCGGTGCACAAGGCATTTCGCAGGATCCGGGAAAGAACCATATCCCAAAGGGTGTGACGTAGACAGCCTACCCCAATGCAAGCATCAGTGGTTGCTTCTACAGCTCGAACTCGTAACCTATATGTCACACGGAGATAACTTTAACAGTGTTATCCAAAAGCTAATACAATAAGAAATGAGTAATATTTTACCAGTGCGGTTGTCAAGGAAGAGCTGGATCTCATTGCCACCATTAAAGTATTTGATATGATCAGGAGCCCAACTATTCTCATAGTTTCTTCCAAATGGTACATCCATTGGCTTCTTTGGCACACCAGCCATTGCTCCTACGACAAAATATAACACAACAAACAACAACATATTCATCCATTTGAACCCCATAATGTTTCTATTCTAATTTGCTCTGCACTCTTTTACGGAGAGCAGAAGCAGCGATGAATAGAATCCCGACACCCTTACTTAGTCGCTAAGAGACTAATTAGGAGATTTTTTGTTTTGTTTTGGGGATGAGAAAATGTACTAATCCTAGGGTGTTATATATAGATCCCTTAACGTGTAAAGGACTGCAACTTTGACAGTGTCGAAGCTAAATACTGAATAGAATTTAATGAGGAATTGATTAATGTAATATTCTATACACATTCGTATCTCGAAAGTCTCGAGAGAGAGGGAAAGGTCAATGACTAGCATCAGATGCACGTGCACATGCATGTAACTTGCAACTCTTTGGTACGAGCAGGGATGCCAAACGAGCACGTCGGGTCGGATATTAGCGGATAAATGAGTAATTTAAAAAAATAGATAAATTATTCTATCCGATCTGTATTTTAGACACATAAAAAAAAGGTTATGCGGCTGATAATTATCTATGATTTCTTGAATATGATCACTTTTGAGAGAATTCCTAACCCCAATTTAAGGCTTTACAAATGTAAAAATTAAATACATTAGTTATCCATTGGTTATGGTTCTTATTCATATTCGACCCGTTTTTAGAAAGTTCATTATCTAACCCATTTTTTAATAGATAATATGAGTAGATAACTGTTTTCTTTTAACCATTTTGCTACCTCGGGTACAAGTATTTTACTGGTAGATGCCCAACCAGGATTTAAAACTTATACGTTCAGAACTAAAGTCCTTTTAAGTTGTTGAGTTGACAAATTACTAATGCAAAGGTTTAGACCAAAGCCATTGGCAGATCTAGAGGCTAAGATGTAAGTTCTCAGAAACCTAGTAGCTTTTACTAAAATTTTGTATTTGTATTAATAAATTTATTAAATATTTATAATTATATTTGACCATGAACTTAAATACTAACTTGAAATTATTGTAAAAATTCATGAAACTTTTAATCCTGAATTCCTCTCTAATCAAAATTACTTGGTTCGATCAAAACTGTAAGCTATACTCTAGCGCGGCCCTCTTAATTTTACAAAATAGGTTGTGTCACGTAATTTACCTTAGGTTGTCATGTCTCTAATGTTACTTTTTATAATATTTAAGTGCAATTCTTTTTTGATGAGCTGATAATATAAATGTTCTTTTAGTACACCATTAATAAATACTAGTACAAGTTAAACCCACCGAATGAATTGATAGAAGAGCATGGCACATGCAGGGCGTATCTAGAGTATAGTGTATGAATTTTTGGGAACCCAATAAATTTTACATAAATTTTATATTTTTATTAAATATATATAAATATTTAACCGTGAACCGAATTATTATAATTTATTAATTTAAAATTGCGATACGAACACATAAATTTTAAATCTTGAATCTCGCCTATGGGCACGTCGCATTAACTTTGACACCAGCAGTGACCTCGTTTGACCGGATCCGACTCCAACTACTGTCAAATGCTCACCAATTTCACTTTCTTTTTGTTTTTGCACAATTACCACCACATTAGGATAGGTGAACGTAGTCTATATATTGACGAGGTTGGATGTATTTATTTATTTATTTATTTAAATTATGTATATACTTGAAAAGTATTGCATATACATAATATTCATAATAAGTTCGCAACCATTGTCGTGAAAAGTTATAGCTGCAATAGTTTTTTCTTTAATAAGAGTCATGTTCGGGTCAGTTTAGGTGAATCTCGACTAATTCCATACTCCCACCAACACAAAATATTGTTTGGAATGGAAAGAAATTACTTATGACTCATTTGTCCATACATATTTTTTTCTTTTTTTTTGGAAACTCATCTTCAAAATATTGTATGATTATATATTTTATTAAATATTTGAAGATACATTTAAAACAATTTTAAAGATAATTTTTAGCTTTTTCAAGTAAATAATATTTTTCTCTTGCAAAATTGTTTATTGTTTCAGGTGAAATGAATGTCCAAATATAATTTCAATTTTTAACTTTTTTTTTCCATATAAACTTTAAAGATTACTTATTTTCAGATCTCACAAGTTTTTATGTTCAAATGTCTACTATGATATATTTCGTCTAACCTGAAACTAGTAGTTTTTTCCCACTTCATTGACCATTGAGACACACTCGTAGCTCCAATTACTTTGGTACTTGACACCCTCTAACATAAAATTTATATTTGCCTCTGATTAGGTTAAATTAACCGAGGCATATACATTAGAATTAGATGCTCTCTTTTCTTGTTTTTTTTTTTTTTTTAGTTTTTATCCGGTGTCTGGTACCCGTATGGGAGCCCGATTATATTCGGATTCGCTTCGGGTAAGGCTCCATTCGGAAGGAAGCGTTTCCTACTAAGGAATTTTTTTGTACCCAGGATTCAAACTCGAGACCTTTGATTTAAGGAGGAGCAGCCCCGTCTATTGCACCGCATTCTTTGATGGTTTTTTTCTTGTTTGTTATGTACGTGAGCCAATCATCAAACATTATAAAATAACAATATCTTCAATCATTTCCTGGTCGCGCCTTTATCTGGTTGCTTCCCTTAATTAGGTTACTTGAGTTATTGTTCTTTCTTTTCTTTGTCAATAATATTGCTAATAATGCTGGTGTCATATAATATTGAGATATTGTTCTTTCCCTCTATCATTTCTTAACGAGATGACGAGGCGAAGCAAATAGATTAAAAAGGCTTATTTTCATGTTTGCATGAAAATATAGCCGAGTCACATATTTATGTAAAAGGGATTCAAAAAAATATTAGAATATCACATATGAAATTTGAACCTACGATCTAAAGTAATTTTTGCATTCTCTTCGCTAACCCGAAGGCGGATATAAGATTTAAACTTTATGAGTTCAACTTTAAGGGTTTTAACTTTGAACTCGTTATATTTTTAAGTTATAGGTTCATATCCACTAACTATTGTAATTTTAATTAATTTTAACATAAACTTATGCTACGCACCGAAAGTACTAGGTTCATCATCTGCCCCTGACTACACTCAAGTCTCCTCTTATGTCGAGAGAATTCAGCAGTTTATAAATACCAAAAAATTATTTTTGCCCTAATTACAGTATAATTTTCCGACGAAGGGACTTCAAATCCCCTTGGCTCTGCATACCCTAGCCCTGGAGGTTCAGTTATGAGAACATAAAAATTGGATCAGCTTTCTATTAATTTCTCCAAACTTCGATGATCCTCCTACAGACAAATCACCGAAGTCAAGAAGAAGTGATAAGCCTAATCTTTCGATATCGATATTTATCCATCAAATTTAAATCCTAAATCCTTCTTGACAAGCTTATTTTCCAAAGTAAATTTCTTTTTTTTTTGGGTGCAAACCAAAGCAAATTCTTGCTTCAGTTTTCCAAAAAAGCAAAAGCACAAGGGCA
Source organism: Nicotiana paniculata (assembly GCA_005239505.1). Lineage (NCBI taxonomy): Eukaryota > Viridiplantae > Streptophyta > Magnoliopsida > Solanales > Solanaceae > Nicotiana > Nicotiana paniculata. Next base: position 39,309 of record ML366588.1, read on the forward strand.
GACGTGCAATAAGAGGTGGGTAATGGCAACAGATTATAGCACATGACATGTGCCACTGTGCCAAGTCCTGGCAACAGTTGTGTCAACCCAGTGCACATGAATATATATATATGATCATGCAATTATTATATAATACGTACTTTGCAAGATCGTCAGATCAATTAAAACAACTGGACACAGTTAATTGTAACATTAAGTGCATAATATCATATATCCATCTGGCTTTAATTTCCCAGTTCATAACTTGGGAATATCCATAAATATAGTTGCCATTTAATGCAGCAGCTGAATCCAACCCCATTGCCCTACTCATTGATGCCATATATCACGTTATGAGGAATTTTCGGGATAGTCCAGTTGCACGCACATGTATTCACGTTGCAGTATTCATGGATACAACAGTAAAAACCGTCTAAAATCAGGGCAGTCCAGCTGATACACATGTATTCGCATATATTCGCGTCATTGTATTCATGAATACAATAACGACAATCTCCTTAAGAAATGTCCAACTGTATAAGAGTGAGGAAAAACATAAATAGTGTATCTTATGCCTTATTTCATGCCTCAATGGTAGTATATACCATAAATACTTATTTTGCTATAAAATATAAAATGTAGCTAAAGAAAATAATATTTTAAAATAATTTTGATTTATAATAAATAGAGTGTATACCTTTGCTATAGGAGGTAAAATTTTCTTTAAAAAAAAAAAACAATCCGATGCACTAAGTTCCCGCTATGCGTGAGCCAGACCACAAAAGTCTATTATACGCAACCTTATCCTACATTTCTGTAAGAGACTCGAACCTGTAATCTTACCAATAACGCCAAGGCTCCCCTTTGTAAAACAAACTGATATCACATGAATTCGAGTATTGATATTATAGTACTATAGAGCTTTTATCCTAGTTTCATATTAGATGAGATGAGATTGAGACCAGTGTGTTGCAGATTACTTTTATATATTCTTATGAATGTTACTATAAGAAAGCTTATAGTAACACAATATGATTAATCAATTAACTAACTACCCTCAATATCATCTTAGATAAAGTCAATTATATGAACTCTCTATATCTATGGGCGAAGTGCACCGGTAGCCATTTTAAGTTTACTATTTAAAATATATTTACAATTTATAATGTATTTAAAAATTAGTCAGTTCGTCCAAATTTCAAGACTAAGTATCACGAATGTTTGTATCCAGAAATTCTGAACTGTTACTTTGTAATTCAGGACTTAGTGTTGTAAACTTTTGAGCGGCTAATTTAAAATTCAGGACTAAGTTTCCTGAATTCTGAATTGCTAATTAAAATTCAGGACATGAGATTTGAATACTGGACATAATTTTTGAACTTTAGGACATGATGTCCTGAAGTTTGAACCTTGAAACTTCAGAAAGCCGTTTCTGATGTTTGAACAAATTGGCTAATCTTTAAATATATTGTAAACAACATGCTTAAAAGTGACTACCTGGTGTCCTTGCATTCACTTTTTATATTTTGATTCTTTTTTTTTGATGAAAATCATGGTTCTGCCACTAGCATCAGCCTATGTGCGCATGTTCTAACACGTTCAATATTCAGAGTATTTATCATTAGTATACTACATTTATACTGGTCGTTAATCTATTGTATCGTTCCTCCTTTACCCGAATTTGTAATCAAGGGCGGAGGCACAAGCCAACCTATGGGACCAAACACAGTAACCTTCGCTCATATAGTATATTTGGTGTTTGATTTCATGAAATATGTATAAATATTAACTCTAGAATTCAGTTATTGACACTTGAAATCGCGGTCTCAAAATCTAGAACCCATAATTTTAAAATTCTGGCTCCGCCTCTGCTTGTAACGGGTCACTCTTTGCGAATCTCACATATGATTAACATATAAAAGAGGTGTTTTAGTCATGGATATGTGCCTAATTAATGGGTACGAGCAGTGCAGCTGAACAACCGGGAAAGGAGTCATGTGTCGACTGCAAATGTAATCATAATAATATAATTAGAGATAATTAATGGATTAAGATAGAAAAAAGAAGAGAAAGATAAAAGATGGATTGAGTTATGGTTAATCACTGGCATTTTCATGTGCTCGTGTGAGTTTTGCTTCAACTATGCATTGAATTAGAGATAAAGAATCTTTAGCAATTGCAACCGCAGACAAGAAAATGGCTATCAATTAATAATACATTATCTTGTCTTGCAATTAATTAGTAATTGCATGCCAAAGTGCTAACTTGAAAGAAACTGCATACCACATATTACATAGTATTCATAATAGAGATATATTATCACGTCCAACTGTAGTACTAAGAAGGATAAGCAGTTGCTAAAAAAATATAATTCGGTCTAAAAGTTCGGCATTAAATCCCACAAAATACTTGGGCTTTAGCTATAGTTGTTCACTATCACTAAGATCACAAGTTCGAACAGTTCCTAAATTATAAAGATTGTGATGCTTATTTTAAACTAATTAACTAGTAACTATTAAAACAGTAAAATTATAAACTAAGGAAACTAAGAGTTGAAGACAAGATTAAGGAGACCTAGAGTTATGATTTCCCTGATTGTCAGAATCCTTCCTGCCACGTCTTCTATAATTTCACCTAAGTATTCTCTACCGATCGTGAGTACTTCGGGTGTCGTAATTCTCTCTCGAGAAACTACCACAATTTACTAGATGTATTCTCTCGAACTACACTAGTTGGTACTAAATCAACGCTCACTACGATTGCACCAAGGTTTGGTTATCTCTAATCCCGTCTTTAAACCCTCCGTATTGATCTCTCACATACGTTAGGAGTGATGTTGTTCAACAACTACCTAAATGCTTACTCTCTCTCGAGCAATACACACTAAATAGGCACATTCAATTGATGGTCATTCAATCAACATCAACAAACACGTAGTTGAATAAGTAGAGAAATCCAACGGCTCAATTATATAAAAACATAACAAGAATTCATCCTCCAAAAGGTTCTATCAAAACCCTTGATAACAAATTAAGTATTCATAATAGTATGCAAAACTACAATACTAAAACTCAAAACCAACAATGAAAATAGAGAAGAAAGAGGGGAAAACGTGAAGTTGAATCCTTCTCCTTGCTCCAAGTGTGTTCTTGCCTCCCTAAAGTCTTCTCTCCCTCCAAAATAGTGGCTCACTAAAACAGTGTCTCCCTCTTAAAAGCACGTTTTAGGATGTATTTAGAGCGACTAGGGTTTATATGGGGCAAATTTTCCTTCTCCTAATTCTGATTCGAAAAGCTGATTTTTTCTGCTCCTGTTCCGTTCTGGAAAAGTAAACCTCGCTTCACTGTCCGGGACTTTCCTGGTTTCTTCTGCTTCAGTCTCGGTCTGGCGAAGTGAACCTCGCTTCGCTGTTCGAGACTTTTCTCATCAACTCTTTTTTCACCATTTTTTCTCCCATTTGATTCTTTTCCGCACAAATTTGTTCCTACACATAAGAAGCACGTAATGAACATATTTTCACTTCAAAAACGATGTAAACTCCTGCAACTCATACAAGAAATAACACACACTTAAAACATGCATTTTTCACCCTTTTATCGGTTGTCTTTAGAACTTATGCTTGTCTAACTACTTGAAGCATAATTTATGTTGCCAGAAATTACTTAGTGGACATTTGGACATAAAAATTGTGATTTTTCGGGAAAAATAATACAAAGAGAAAATGGTATATGGTATTTGAATGCGAAAATTTTGAAAAATAACTTTTTGATGTTTTGCAAATTTTTGAAAAATTCCAAAATTCAACTTTAAGTGAAATTTGAAATTTCCATAATTAAACACTGATTGCGGGAAAAAGAAAAGGAATAGAAAAAAAAAGTGAATTTTTTGTATGGCCAAACAAACCCTTAAAAGGAGGTCCTAGACTAAAGGAACCAAACAATCAAGAACACACAGTTACTAAAGATTACCACTTTTGTTTCACCAATCATCGATATTGTCTCGCTAGCTGCAGAAATGTAGGCTGGGTACCACCCGTAAAACTACATTGGGTATGTTATTATTATATTATTATCTTATTTTCCAGATTTATTACTATTGTTGTTTCTTTTATTTTGGTTTTTGCTTCCAATACCTTTTTACCCTTGTATTTTCAAACCTGTTTTGGAAATGATTTTCTCGAACCGCAAATCTATCAAAAACGATCTCTCTACTTCACACAAGGTAGGGATAAGGTCTGTATACGACCCGCCCTCCCCAAACCTTTGTTGTTTCACCCATAACTGCTTGTACATAAGAACACGAACTATATTGTCAAGACCACAATCTATGATCGTACCTGAGTAATGGAGAAGAAAGAATTTGCCAAGACTGCTTCCAACTTTACATTGAATGCTTTCCGGGGGGGGGGGGGGGGNAGAGGAACCTCATGTAAATAAAGAGCGCGCGCTGGGGGAGGGGGGGAGGTTGGTTGAACCCTAACCCAAAAAGAAAATGATATGCTGCATCCTTACCTATATCATTCGAGCTGCTTCCTACATAATGAAACAAAATGTACAGTGAAGGGGAGAAGAGAAACCATTCATCTATTAAGCTTTAATTAGCAAATCTGTTTCCAAGGTCAGTCATATTGTTTCTTTGGGTTGCAAATATTGAATTTGTCTACGCACAAACATCAAATTTCTTGACCATAACACAGGAAGGTGGCTATAAGATTTAACGAAATTGGCTGAAACATCAGCCATCATAAAACAGAGCATTTTTTTTGTCCTCTAGATGCGAAGCAAAAAGATTGTCAACTTTTTTGGAAGAAACGTCATGGTCTCATCCCAATTCATTTTCTTCCTTTTTACATTAGCTGCAAAGGTACCACGGCCTTCATCGGCCAGCTCGATACATCCCTCCTTTCAACCACCATCAAGGGGAAATTAAAGAGGGAAAGAAGGAATGAGAAACCTACAGATGATATTACCGTTTCTTTGAGCCTTCTCCTTTTTTCCTTTCAGACAATCTATTGTTGTCATTATCCACCGTAGGAACTGTTTCAGCGACTGAGATATCCTTGGAGTACTTTTTCACCCTCAAAGATATGAGGATACTCGCTAAGATCCCAAGAAGAGGAAAGATGTATGACCGTAAATTGGATGCATTAGATTCAGAGCCAGAGGATACAGCAGCACCGGCAAGACTGCCAATAGATGTATTCTGCAAGATCATGGGAAGGCAGCCAATTGCTGTTGGAAGCAGGAAATCCAAGAAGAACCTAACTTTGGTGGCTGCCAAAGCATAGTTGATGACATAAGAAGGTATAGGTGAAAAACGGGCAAGAAGTACAAATTTCCATCCATCTCGTTCAACACCCCTTGAGAGTATATGAAAGTATTTGTTATTTTGCGCCCACCCAATAGCAGAGCTGGAACTCCGAAACACGAACCTGGCGAAAGTACAATATCAGAATTGCAATGGCAAAAATCCAGAGAGGAAGAGAGACATCTACATGATTTAATAAAGTAACATTCACAAACCAAAGCAAAGGCTGCTTTGGCTGAACAGCTTAAAAGTACACCTCCTGAGACACAATACACTTATTTCGCTTAAGCAGAAGAAAAAGCTTAAAAGAAGGGAAGGGGAACAGAAAGACAATCTCGTCATCTGATTTCTGAAATACAACCACTATAATATATTTTCCTTTGTCCATAGGAGTGAAAGAAGAAAGAAAAGGCTGAGCCTTCCAGTTTAAATTTGTACATTGTGGTTTCAGTCAATGGAAACAAAGTAGTCAAATCAGAAATAAACTCTTCTCATACTAATACTACCTCCAACTCCTCCAGATCAGGTTGTTTATCTGCTTAAGAACAAATTAAGCTGTTAATGAGCTGATCGCGTTTCTTGGTTTACCCAAAAAACAAAATGATCGCACTTAAAACACCCCTCCCCGCCTTTTTTTTCTACAAATTAAAAACATCTCTTTTGATTAGTAATTTAGTCTTTTCTTAACACAAACAGCTAGGCACTTAGTAAGGTCCCCCTCCTATTTTTATTTGCTTTGTCTCATTGTATACATCCTCACACGAATGTAGTTCTTTTTCCTTCAGCGACATTTCTGCCTTCATCACTTTTTTATTTCATGGTCTAATCTAGCATGCTAATTAGAAGAATCTAGAGGATCACCCTTTAGAGACCTATAAAATAGACTTTTCACCAACTATAAGAGCACTTTATGCAGACCTCTACCCTGTCACTGTGGCTCATCCTTTTATACTGTGAGATACCTGAAACCCAGAAAGTTTAAAGCAACACATGGTCAAGCTACAGATCTGCCATGCCACCAAATGAACTAGCTGAACATTTCTGACGGCAAAATACTATAAAGGCTTAATCCTATAGGAAATATTGAAATTTAAGTCTTTGAATATTCTTTTATGATCACTTAAGCACTTGAATTCATTTAAACTCGAGATGTTATTCCAGAAAAGATTCACTTAAGCTCGAGATCATTAGATAGAGTGTAATATGTACTTTTTCCCCAGGTTAAAGGAAAGAAGAAGAAGGAAATGGAAACAAAAGGAAAAGATGATGATGGAACAAAACCTCGTAACTTACTTACAGCTTGGAAATCCAACATTATACACTCTATGACCATCATTTCTTACCCAAATTGTACATTTCTTTTTTCTTTTCCAGGTATATGTTAATGTTCATTTCCCCGGTTTTTGAATTTCATTTCTTTAAGTAAATAAGAGTTGGATCAAAGGCCTCGTCTCAGAGCCCTTCCGCAGATGGGCATTCAAGCATACAAAGTGTTAGGAAAGAATGGATGTTGCTTAGTCGCTGCTAACTATGGAGCTCGCCGCTGAAGCACATTTTCTTTTATTCTTGTTTCTGCATAATTTTTTTTTTTTTTGGATAAGGTAATAAATTGCATAATCTTGTTGTTATCTTCCTTTTTGGGGCTCTATTTTCTGTTTTCCCCTCTCCTCTCACTAATCTTTCTTTTCTTGCTCTCTTACTTCTTTTTCTCTTTTTCTAGCCCCCACCCTCTCTTCTTTTATTCCCTTATACCTCCTTTCCTCATCAAAAGCTACCTATTTACCCTAAGTTCTAGCAATCTCGAATGGAAATACCAAATAGAGTCTCCAAAATAGTCCAATGAAAATTCAAAAGACTGAACAATCAAATAACCACTTGAGGGAAAACTTCTCCTAAAACTTCTTTTTACCTCCAAGCAGCTTCCTCTCAAATTCTTCCTTTTTGATGAATTTACTTTTCTAAAGAGCGAAAATAATTGATAACATGACTCTGCTTTTAGTATTGGGTATATCCTTCAGGTTGCAGCTTTAAACAATACCTTCAATAATTGGGAATTCCAATAAAAAACGTTCTTCGATAAATCAGAATTCGAATATTCCATGGTTCAAACAAGAAAAAAATTCTACAATAACAACTAACATATGTTATAATGACAGTATAGCCTTTCCTTCGAAAAAATGCTTAGATTTTTTTCGGTTTTGTTTTCAAACAGCATAAATCAATTAAACTTGATACTTGCGTTGAGGTAGACTGCAACATCACACCTCTTTGGGGTGCTTCCCTCCCGCACCCTGGGCGGGATGCTTTGTGTATTGGACTGCCTATAATCAATTAACAAGGACCAAGACCGGAGCTAGAAGGCAACTTACAGGTTCAGCCGAACCCGGTAGTTTGTCCTAAACCCTATATTTGTGTTATTAATTCACTAAATATGTACAAATAGCACTTGAGGTCGTTGTAAAATTCAGAACCCATAAATTTCAAATTCCAGATCCGGCTCTGACAAGAACATGCAACTATATATAATCTCCCTCATAGGTTTCACTTACCTCCCAGATGAGAATACCTTTGACTCACTAGACTAGCACATACTGTCTCAAAAAGGAGCCAAGACTCTAAAAGAGAAGATTACAAGTATATAAAGAGACTCTGTAACATTTCATATCCTTGGGCAAGGCAAATAAGAAGATGATATAATTTATTGTAGACAAAGCATACAATTCGGCAGTCAAATGAAATTGGGAAACCTAGATAGGCTTGATGATTCAAAAAGCAAGCTCATGAGAGTGTTGTCTCTTAAATCAATCAACCACCCGAATCACAAATCACCTACCATTTCTCGTAGACAAAATACACAATTCAACTATCAAAAGATATTCCAAACCCCAGAAAACCTTTATGAATTTAGCAAACAAATTCACGAGTATCTACTCTCGTTTTTCCTCATTTTTAATGACAATGGTATCAAGGCCAGCTTGCACGTGCCTTAACTATTCCACCTGGTACCTCCCACCAGCAAAGGTATTGGAACCTCCCACCAACACATGTACCGAATAACTCTACTCTATCCACCAAGGCTTAGGCCTACGGGAAGAAATCACCTAATATTCTTTGCCTCTCCTGCGATTTCTCTTAAATGAATCACTCAACTACACCTCAATCCCGACTCAATTAGCTCCGCTATATTAATCCTCTTATCCATTTTCATTCCCAAACCAAAAAATCTTCTTAAGGCAAATTAAGGATTATGTAAATCTCACACCTATCCCTACACAGATAACTAGTTTACAATATAATACTCCCTCCGTTTCAACTTATGTGAACCTATTTTCTTTTTAGCCCGTGCCAAAAAGAAGGACCCCTTTCCCTATTTGGAAACAATTTACCTTTATGCAATGATTTATAGCCACACAAAATATATGTGCCTCATTTTACACCACAAGTTCAAAAGTCTTCTGTTGTGAATGAAAATAGAGCTGACGTGGAAGCCACACAAGCAGAGCACATGGGAATGCCACGCAAGACTTCTAGAATGATCATTCCGCCTAAATGACTTGAGGACTACGTCTGGAAAAAGGGGAATGCACGTGACAAGGGGTAAAATTAATTGGGCAACAGTATAAGGCAATGAAATGGGCATTGCGAGGAGTCAATTGAGTTGTTATGAATGATTCTATTTCTCTTCCGAGTTCTTCTGTATTCCCCACCTCCTCCTTCTTACTTTATCATTAGTTACTGCTAGTTCCAGTAGTTCATTATAATTTCTGCTTTAGAGATTTCATCTAGCTTTGTCCTTATAAACGAGTTTCAGTTTAATCGATCAACAGTTGTGGTACTATTTTCTGCTTCTTTGAATTGCACGCTTCTGCTCTTTTGAGTTTGTAACATTGGTGCTTTCATCCAGAGGTCTAAAATGGATGACCAAAAACTCAAGTCTCTCGTAGAAGAATCAGTTCAGGGAGTGAAGGATTCAATCCTTGCTGATATCCGTTCATTGTTACTGGAAGTGGTGGGAAATCAACATCGAGACCCAAAGATGGAAGTCACTCGCCATCGCCATGGGAGAGACCCACACGATGACCAACCTACGGCAGCATCGATTCTTCGCCATAGAGGTCCGGTGGAGATAGGGCGGTTTCGTGGTGAAAATCCGGAGGCCTGGATTTTTCAAGCATATCGCTACTTCGATTTTTACCACATAGCAGAGGATCAAAGGCTCTCAATCGTCTCCTTCTACTTGGACGGAGAAGCTATGGAATGGTATCGTTGGCTTTTTCGGAATAAACAACTGGTTGATTGGGATCATTTTGCAGCAAAGGTGCGAATTCGTTTCCGTCAAAAAGGAGGGACGCTTGGCAAAACTCAGACAGACCACCACCGTATCGGATTTTCAAACTCAGTTTGAGAATATTGCCAACGAAACAGACGACATGACAGATGGCCGTATGGTACGTCTCTTTATTTCTGGGCTCAAAGAAGATATTAAGAATTTAGTGCTTGTCCATAGGCCAAAAACTTACGAGGAGACGTTAGATTTGGCCCATATCCACGAAAAAAGGATCCATGCTGAAAAAGGGCCCGTCCGACCAACCTTCGCCAAAACTCCACCATTGTTACCCACACCTAATTTTGCATTGTCACCCCACATCGTAAAATCCTCGAGTCCCCTCATTCTAGCCGCATCTAGCTCTTACCCACCAAATCGTCCACCCCTCAAACGCCTATCTCATGCCGAATTACAGAGTCGTCGTGAACGTGGATTGTGCTACTATTGTGAAGAGAAATATACTGCTGGTCATAAATGTAAGACGTCTCCTCAGCTTTTATTGCTTACGGATGGGTCCGATGTAGACCTTGGCTTGCCGGAATCCTTTGTTACTGATGATTTCATAGCCGAGGAGTTGCAATGTTTGGAATTACAGGAGCAATAAGCTATTTCTTTCCATGCTTTAACTGGTGGAATCTCCCCATCAACTTGGTGATTCACTTGACAAGTGAGTGGATCGCCGGTCCAAGTATTGGTAGACGGCGGAAGTACTCACAACTTTGTTCAACCACGAGCAGCTAAACATCTTCAACTCCAAATTGAGGTCATTCCCAGTTTTGCTGTAATGGTGGGCAGTGGCCAGAGACTTCTGAAGGAGTAGTGCGCTAAGTCGTCTTGTTGATTCAAGAAACTACGCTGGTTGAGGACTTGTATATCCTGCCTTTCCACGACGCGGATGTAGTACTTGGGGTAGCATGGTTGTCGACTTTGGGGCGCACTGTCACTGATTATGCAACCCGGGAGTTTGAATTTACTTTGAAGGGGTCCAAAGTGCTATGGCATGGAGATTCTCCCACCGACGCTCACCAAATTCAGTTGCATAGTTTGAGGCGCATGGCAGCAACTGATGTTATTTCCTCTTTCTTTTGCCCAGAGATGATCGTTGACGAGAGAGGAATGGAAGGCGAGATGGCCCCCGACTTGTGCAGCCTATTGGAGTCTTATGCCGATATCTTTCAAAAGCCAGCCGGTTTGCCTCCTTCCCGTGCCCAGGATCACTCAATACACCTCACCTCGGGGGGGCCACCTGTAAATGTAAAACCATATAGGTACCCCTATTTCCAGAAACAAGCTATGGAGAAACGTGTGACACATATGCTCAAGGAAGGAGTGATACGGCCCAGCACTAGCCCGTTTTCATCCCCAGTATTGTTAGTGCGCAAGAATGATGGTACATGGAGGTTTTGTGTTGACTATAGGGCACTAAATGCTATCACAGTTCGTGATCGATTTCCAATTCCCACCATCGATGAATTGTTTGATGAATTGCACGGAGCTTGTTATTTTTCCAAGCTGGACTTGTTATCCGGATATCATCAAATCAAAGTCAGACCTGAAGATGTAGTCAAGACTGCTTTTCGTACCCACGATGGGCATTACGAATTCTTGGTAATGTCGTTTGGCTTGACGAATGCCCCTTCCACCTTTCAGGCAACTATGAATGAAATTTTCCGGCCCCATTTACGTCATCTCGCCTTGGTATTCTTTGACGATATATTGGTCTATAGTTCATCTTGGAGTGAACACATGGAACATTTACATGTGGTCCTGCAGTTGTTACGCGACCATCAGCTAGACGCCAAGCGATCCAAATGTTTATTTGGCCAACCATCTGTGGATTATTTGGCCACATCATCTCTGCCCAAGGACTATCCGTAGACCCTGCAAAGATCATGGCTATTCAGCAATGGCCACCCCCTCGTTCTGTAAAGGAGGTTCGCAGTTTCCTTGGCCTTGCAGGTTATTACTGTAGGTTTATCCATCATTATGCTGCTATAGCCGGTCCGTTGACTGATCTTTTGCGCAAGGACCCTTTCAAGTGGGCAGATGCAGAACAAAGTGCCTTGGATGCTCTGAAGGCCAAGTTGGGCTCCACCCCTGTTTTGGCTCTACCAGATTTTAGTCAAGAATTTCAGGTGGAAACTGGCGCATCCGGGCAAGGTACCGGGGCTATTCTATCACAACGAGGCCACCCCATTGCTTACTTCAGCCAGAAGTTAAGCTGTCGTATGCAGAAGGCCTCCACCTATCATAGAGAGATGTTTGCCATTACTCAGGCTGTGAGTAAATGGTGACAGTACCTTTTGGGACGTCAGTTCACAATCTTTACTGATCAGCAATCATTGAGGAACTTGACTACGCAGACCATACAAACACCTGAGCAACAGAAGTGGCTCACTAAACTTGTGGGATATGACTTTCGCATTTTGTATCGGCCTGGTAAACAAAACTCTGCCGCCGATGCTCTTTCTCGAACTTCAGAAGCGACCCTCATGACTCTATTGGTCAACTCTTTTGCTATTGAGGTTGAGTTGAAGCAATTGAACCACTCCAATCCGGAGTTGGTGAAAATTCAACAGGCTTTGAGTCGTGGGGATGTTGGCTATGAAGACTATCTGTTCAAAGATGGGTTACTCTTTTATAAAGGAAGGATAGTTATTCCTTCAGATTCTTCCTTACGCCTGAAACTAATTTTTGAGTACCATGCCACTCCTACGGGAGGACATGCTGGGGTTGCTCGCACCTTCCATCGTTTGGCATCTAATTTCTTTTGGAGGCATATGCGTCGCGACGTACAACTTTTTGTGGCAGCCTGTCAGATATGCCAACAGATGAAGGACTCTCACCTTCACCCTGCGGGCTTATTGCAACCATTGCCCATCCCTAATCAAGTATTTGAGGACATTGCGATGGACTTTATCACATGTCTCCCAAGTTCGAAAGGGAAGACTACCATCATGATTGTCGTAGATCGTCTCACGAAATATGGGCATTTCATACCAGTGCCTTCTACTTTTTCGACTCAAACGGTTGCAGAGGCTTTCGTGGTAGGTATAATCAGGCTCCATGGCCCTCCCCGAACTATCGTGACTGATCGTGACCCCAGGTTCCTACACTTGTTTTGGCAAGAAATTCATCGTTTACAAGGGTCTACTCTTGCCATGAGTACTGCTTATCATCCTCAGACGGATGGGCAATCAGAGGCACTTAACAAGTGTGTGGAACAGTATTTGCGCTGCTTCGTCGCTGAGGTTCCTTCCCACTGGGTTGCCATGATACCATGGGCAGAATATTGGTATAATACCTCTTATCAAACTGCAGCTGGCATGACTCCTTTTCAAGCACATATGGCCGTGAACCCCCAACCCTCGCTCGCTACATTTTGGGCAGCACGGCAAGCGAATTAGTTGAGTCCTACCTGCTACAACGTGATGAAGTTCTGCAAATTCTCAAGCACAATTTGTTAAAGGCTCATAACCGTATGAAGCTATTGGCAGATAAGTCCCGCACTAATACGACCTTTGATATTGGTGATTGGGTGTACGTCAAGTTAAAACCATTTAGGCAAACCTCTTTGCGCTTGCAGCGAGATCACAAGATTGGTAGACGATATTTTGGTCCTTACCAAGTGTTGAAACGCATTGGCAATGTTGTCTACCGCCTAGCACTGCCCGAGTCTGCTAAGATCCACTCGGTCTTTCATGTTTCCATGTTGAAACGATGTGTTGGGACTCCTAATCATCAGGTCACTCCTTTGCTTTTTGGAGATGCCACTGACACGGTGAATCCAGCTGATCTCAACCTTGAGGACAAGGTTGCTTTTCAGGAGGGGAGTATTGTTGTGAATGAAAATAGAGCTGACGTGGAAGCCACACAAGCACAGCACATGGGAATGCCACGCAAGACTTCTAGAATGATCATTCCGCCTAAACGAATTGAGGACTACGTCTGGAAAAAGGGAATGCACGTGACAAGGAGTAAAATTAATTGGGCAGCAGTATAAGGCAATGAAATGGGCATTGCGAGGAGTCAATTGAGTTGTTATGAATGATTCTATTTCTCTTCCCAGTTCTTCTGTATTCCTCACCTCCTTCTTCTTCCTTTATCATTAGTTACTGCTAGTTCCCATAGTTCATTATAATTCTGCTTTAGAGATTTCATCCGGCTTTGTCCTTATAAACGAGTTTCAGTTTAATCGATCAACAGTTGTGGTACTATTTTCTGCTTCTTTGAATTGCACGCTTCTGCTCTTTTGAGTTTGTAACATCTTCTCTCTTTTCTTACACTCAGTGCCCAGTCAAATGGGTTCAAATAAATAGAAACAGAGGGAGTACTATTTATTTCGAGCTGAAAAATAAAACACATAGGCCAACAAGAGAGAGAGAGAGAGAGAGAGAGAGAGTTACCTGCCGATCCAGAAGGAGAGAGAAGCACCAAGGATTTTAGCACAAAAGACACACAAAACAGCAGGGAAGAATCCAAATAGAAGAGAAGCACCAGCTTCAAAGAAGACGGCGTAGGGCAAGCACAGCGCTAATGTAACTGTATGAAGACCCACATATGCTGGGATCGCCCAATTACCTAATCGATCTGACATTTGCTTTAACCATTCGATTGCTGCATCTTTTTCGAAACCCAGTTGATTGCTTAATGCCTTTATTATTGCTATTATCGCTACCACCACTGCTATCGTTACCCATTTCCCCTTCCCCATCTCTCACCTTCCTCTTTTAGCAGTCCTTCTTTCGCTATATATAGTAAGAATTGGCGAATTTTACAGTGAACTCCGTTGAATCTACCTCTCTTTTACAACTCTCTCCGCTGCAGCCCAGTCGACTTATTTTCTGGTATTTCTTGTGCGAGTTTTCTTGTACGATCAGCGACCCTTTTATTATACCTGTTTTAAAATATTTTTAACAGTAAGTGCGCGTTTCGACATAAGAATTGTAAAATCCCAAATATGGTGAATATTAAGAAATGAGATCAAAATAGAACAATATATTAATTGAGATAAAATAAATACCAGGAATAATTATTTTGTTATTTTTTCTTGGTATATTTATTATAGGGTCAAAAGTTCTCTATTTATACAAATTCATTCACTAGTTATAAGTTAATGTACTTCTTAATTGAGTACATGAATACAAAGAAGGTTAAATGGACAAACAAATGCATTTATCTCATTTATAACACTCCCCTTTGGATGTCCATTTAAAAGATAACGTGTCTCGTTAAAACCTTACTAGGAAAACTCAGTGGGAAAAAGCCTAGTGAAGGAAAAAGAGTACACATATCTTGTAATACGCATTGAGTGTTGCCTCATTAAAAACGTTACCAGGAAAACCCACTTGGGACAAAACCTTGGTTAAGAAAAAAAGAGTACAACGCGTATTATACTCCCCATGACGAAAGCTTTATTTGATATCTCGGAGACGACGCATTCTAATCTTATGTCTCAGCTTCTCAAATGTTGATGTTGGCAATGACTTAGTGAATAAATATGCTAGATTGTCACTTGAACGGATTTGTTGAATATTTATCTCACCATTTTGCTGAAGATCGTGTGTGAAAAAGAACTTTGGTGAAATGTGCTTTGTTTTGTCTCCTTTGATATATCCTCTTTTAAGTTGAGCTATGCAAGTAGCATTGTCTTCATACAATATCATTGGAATCTTCATTTTTAAAGAAAGACCACACAATTGTTGAATAAGTTGAGTCATTGATCTCAACCATACACATTCTCGACTAGCTTCATGAATAGATATTATCTCTGCATGCTTGGAAGATGTAGCAGCTAAAGTTTGTTTTGTTGAACGCCATGAAATAGTTGTACCCCCACAAGTAAATAGATAGCTTGTTTGAGATCGGGCTTTATGTGGGTCAGACAAATAAGCTGCATCTGCATAACCAATCAACTTTGAATCGGATTCATAAGAATAAAATAATCTCATATCAATAGTCCCTCGGAGGTATCTAAAAATATGCTTAACACCATTCCAATGTCTTATTGTTGGAAAAGAACTAAATCTTGCTAATAAACTTACTGCAAAAGTTATATCTGGTCGAGTATTATTTGCAAGATACATTAGTGCCCAAATTGCACTAAGATATGGAGTTTCGTCACCAAGAAGCCCTCCATCAGTTTCGTGAGGTTGGAATGGATCTTTATTTATATCAAGTGATCTCACAACCATCGGGGTACTCAATGAATGTGCTTTATCCATATAAAAACGCTTTAGGATCTTTTCGGTATAAGTTGATTGATGGACAAAAATTGCATCTTTCATATGCTCAATTTGTAGACTAAGACAAAATTTTGTCTTTCCAAGATATTTCATTTCAAACTCTTTCTTCAAACAATCTATTGCTTTTGAAAGTTCCCCAGGAGTTCCAATGATATTTAGATCATCAACATACACATCGATTATAACAAATTCAGATCCAGACCTTCTTATAAATACACAAGGACAAATTGGATCATCCTTATACCCTTTCTTTCAGCAAATACTCACTCAGGCAATTATACCACATTTGCTCTGATTATTTCAATCCATATAAGGATTTTTGAAGCTTTATTGAACAAGTTTTCCGAAAGCTTTTATTAGTTTCAGGGACTTTAAGCCCTTCGGGGATTTTCATATAAATTTCGTTGTCTAATGTGCCATACAAGTAGGATGTGACAACATCCATCAGACGCATATCAAGTTTTTCATGGACTGCCAAATTTATAAGATACCTAAAAGTGATTGCATCCACCACGGGAGAATATGTCTCCATATAATCAATGTCAGATCTTTGCGAAAATCCTTTTGCAACAAGTCGTTATTTATATCTAACGACTTCATTTTTATCATTTCGTTTTCGCACAAAAACCCATTTGTATCCTACTAGTTTTATTCCTTCAGGTGTTCGGACTATACGTCCGAATACTTCACGTTTTTCAAGTTACACTAATTCTGCCTGGATAGCATCTTTCCATTTTGGCCAATCATTTCTTTGTCTACATTCATCAACAGATCTTGGTTCAAGATCTTCATCTTGTTGCATTATCTCAACAGCAACTTTATAAGCAAAAATATTATCGACAATAATATTATTTCGGTTCCACATTTTTCCCGTATAGACATAATTTATTGAGATATCTTTATTCTTATTATTTTCAGGTACCTGGACCTCCTTTGAGGTCTTAACATTTGTTATGTCACGGGGATCCTTTTGATCAATTGCCTCCATATTATGATCTCCAAGATCATTTGCTCCTTTTCACTTTCGAAGATTTTTATCTTTGGAACCAATTGGTCTACCACGTTTCAAGCGTGGCTTAGGCTCATTTGTATTTATGGATTGTCCAACCGGGACATCAATTCGAATAGGAGCATTGGCAGCTACAATATGTGATTTAGTCACCCTTGGTAGGTTAGTGAATGCATCTGGCAGTTGATTTGCAAGATTTTGCAAATAAATTATCTTTTGAACCTCGTGTTCACATTGCTTTATTCGAGGATCTAAATGAGATAGTGATAATGCGTTCCAATCTATCTCTTTTTGCAACTGCTTATTTTCTTCCCCTAATATTGGGTATATTGATTCATTAAAATGGTAATCAGCAAATCTTGCCGTAAATAAATCTCCAGTCATAGGTTCCAAATATTTTATAATAGAAGGAGATTCATACCCAACATATATCCCCAAACTTCTTTGGGGTCCCATCTTTGTGCATTGTGGTGGAGCAATTGGAACATATACTGCACATTCAAATATTCTAAGATGAAAACTATTTGGCTCCTAACCAAAAGCCAATTGTATTGGGGATTCTTTATGATAACTTGTGGGCCTGATCTACACAAGAGCTGTTGCATGCAAAATAGCATGGCCCCATGCAGAAATGGGAAGTTTTGTTCTCATAAGCATTGGTCTAGCAATTAATTGGAGGCGTTTGGTCTGCTAGACTGTTTTGAGTATGAACATGAGCAACTAGATGCTCAATTGTTATCCTAGTTGATATGCAATAATCATTAAAGGCGTGAGACGTAAATTCACCAGCATTATCAAGACATGTCTTAATTGCATAATCTGAAAACTGTGCTCTTAATCTTATTAATTGAGCTAGTAACCTCGCAAAGGCCAAATTGCAGGTTGATAACAAGCACACATGTGACCATCTTATAGATGCATCTATTAAAACCATATAATATCTGAATGGACCACATGGAGGGTGTATGGGCCCACATATATCACCATGTATACGTTCCAAAAATGCAGGAGATTCAACTCAAACTTTAATTACTGATGGTCTAATAATAGTTTTCCTTGAGAACATACAGCACAAAAAAATTCCTTAGTTTGAAGAATCTTCTGGTTCTTCAATGAATGACCATGTGAATTCTCAATTATTTTGCGCATCATATTATAACCGGGATGGCCCAACCGGTTATGCCAAATTATAAAATCATTAGTAAACTTCTTGTTTACTATGACATGTGATTCAACTACACTAATATTAATGTAGTATTATCCGGAGGGAAGTGCAGGAAGTTTTTCAAGAACATACTTCTTTTCCGCTTTTATTGTAGTAATATAAAGGTATTCAATCTTTCCTTCATTTGTGGTCTCAATATGATAACCATTTTGGCGAATATCTTTGAAACTTAACAAATTTCTTTGAGACCTACTACAATATAATGCATCATGAACAACCAATATAGTTCCTCCTGGTAGTAATACAGTCGCTCTTCCATATCCCTCAATTAATTTTGTACTACCAGATATTGTAATTATATTGGCTTCTTTCATGATTAAATAAGAGAAATATCTCTTATCTTTTAATATGGTGTGCATCGTAGCACTATCCAAAAGACATATTTCTTCTTTATTATCCATACGGCCAACAAGATTGGGAAGTTTTCATATTCTTCAAGAAGAAAAAAAATACATCATAAATAATATTGAAAATTTTAAGAACAAAAGAAACTACGTTTATGAAATTAAATACCAACAACATAAAAAGTTTTATTCAAAATATGAACTTCATAAAAAGAAATAAATTTATTCTTATAATTTTTTCCAATAATAAGTCTTCAGTTATGATGCTCAAAGAAGTCTCCAGCTTCTAAATGAGTAATATCTGCAAGACCTTCAAAAATATCATCTTTACAAGTAAGGTTTGCTTCAACTTTATCATGGTTATTCATAGGGCCCGCCTCATCATCATTTTGAAAGGTGAAGTTAGTCTCAACCTTACTTTGTTTCCCTTTTATGGAGGCTTGATAAAGTTTGACAAAATGTTTAGGTGTACGACAAATTCGTTCCGAATGATTTTTCATACCATATCGGTAGACATTGTTACCTTTGCCTTTTGAAGGATTATTCTGAGAACCCTTATTGTTCTCTTGTTCATAATGACCACCAGCATGACGATTATTATTTCGTCCCTTGCCATGACCACATATATTTATACGACCATGATAATTATTTTGTCTTCTTTCAGACATTTGATTTATCGCTATGACATTCGCTTCTGGGAATGGAGTTGATCCGTACTGGGGTAGACTTCACAATTTTTCTTTAAAAGGTATCATTTTCACACTGCCATTTTTATCATCAGTATGAGCCATTGGGACCTGAACCCAATGTCTTACTCATATGAGACGTGTTAGGCAATAATATAATGGGACTTGAACCCAACATCTTATCATCATGGTGCAGGACTTGAATTTGGTGTCTTACCCTCATGGTGTAGTGGGACTTGAACCCACTGTCTTATGCTTATATAATATTTATCACAAATTATCTCATTCTCTTTAGAGAATGGAACATAATTTTAGATCGCCACAAATTCAAGTTTTGATAAATTTAATATAGTATAAAATTATCTTACTAATAGTAGAATTAAGCTATAAGATAAAAAAAATTATAACAAGCAGTATGCCTTAAAAATTCTAGGTATAAATATACACATGTCATGAAGGCATATTAATAGTAGTGAATCATTAAAACAATAAAGAGATATTCTAGTCGTTCCGTGCAAATTCACCAATTATTTTCAACACACTGATTCATATGTAATATAACTAGTAGTCCCGTTCGATCTGCTACATATTACTAATATTTTCCATCGTCCAAACTTACGTAAATATAAATATCGAAGATTCAATAACTAATACCTTTTGGAATTAAGCAAAGCAGGATGTTATTACTAATATTTGAATGTGAAATCAATTAGTCTAATCATTATAATTCAATTTAATACTTGTCTATTTATGTATAAGTTTAAATTGTTCGTAGATTATATAATAAAATAACAATTTAACCGAAGCTTATTGTTTCTATACCAAGCCAATTATTATAATCATATTCAAAATAAGTTATGCATATGGTAACTAAATTTCAGGTTAAAGAAGATCCTAATAGAAACGTTATAAACATAATAATGTATACCTGGATGGGAAAATAAATTAACTACCTCTTTTTCTAAAGAAGATAAAATTCGAATGAAGCAGATAACTTCAGTTGGTTAGAACTTCGTGCTGATAACATATTAAGAAATGAGAGCAAAATAGAACAATATTCTAATTGAGACAAAATAAATATGAGGGATAATGATTTTGTTATTTCTTTTCTTGGTATATCTTTCATAGGGTCAAAAGTTCCCTATTTATAAAGGTACAAATTCATTCACTAGTTATAAGTTAATTTACTTCTTAATTGAGTACATGAATACAAAGTAAGTTAAATGGACAGACAAATGCATTCATCTCACTCGCATGCATTCATCTCATTTATAACAGTGAAAAAAAATTCAACTGAAAATGGTTTTTGAAATTTTAGAGTTGTGTTTGGATATGAATATTACTTTGGGGACCAACTTTGGGTTGTTTTTGAAGTTTCGTGAGTGATTTGAGTGAAAATTCAAAAAATAGATATTTGGAATTTTTCTAATTTTAGAAACTTTCCAAAATGCATCTTTAAGTGAAAATTGGAAATTTTATGAACAAACGCTGATTTCGAAATAAATTAAAAAAAAATTGAAAAAAAGAAGAAGAAAAATTTCTTATGTCCAAACAGGCTCTAAGTCGCGTGAAATTAAATTTTAATTTCTTATTTTACTTTAAAAATAATTAATACAACGACACTAATAATATGACATATTTAAGATTCACAAATTTAAGAAGTCTTCTAGTCATGTGTTATTATATATTTAAAATCACAAATTTTAAAGTTTATTATTTTCTGAATAGACTTTATATATATGTATATATATATATATCATATTAATTGAAATGAAGGGAGCGCTGGTAATATGCTAGATTCATATAGTTTAGCGTCTATTTATACTCCAACTTCATTATGCTTCACTGTCCTAGGAAGGGTAAATGATGTTAAAATGGCTCTAATTGTGTATTTTATGTTTCGCAAGAGCAAGTTGTGCTTACGAGAACCTAGGATGGTGTTTGGAGCTAAATTAAAGCGATAAAGAACCCTTGGAGTGAAGAGCGTGTGAAGGAAGGAAGAAGAAATGCGAAGGCAGAATGATACGCCATTAGCGCGGCCACAGCGCATCCATTAGCGCGGCCGCGCTAGTCCAGCTGCAATAGGCAGTTTGGAAGGCCATTAACGCGGCCATAGCGTGTCCACTAGCGCGACCGCGCTATCCCAACAGTCAGAAATAGAACACATTGCCTTTAGCGCCGCCAGTAGCGGGTAGTCCAGTTCCGCACGCGTTATTTCTGGGTAAAATTGGAAGCTTGGGGACAATTCCACTTAACCTATAAAAGGTCCAGCTCACCCAAAAAAAGAGATATCTAGGTTTTAAAACTTGTTTTAGAGTAATTTGGAGGAGGAGAACAAGTGTGAGAAGACAAGGCTACAATTATCGTTTTTTCTATTCTCCATCTTTTGTCATTATTTTGGGGATGATGAATTATTTTATGCTTTCTTTGTATTTTAGCGTGAGTAGCTAAACAATCCGTCTAAGGTTGATGGAACCAATTGTTAGATGAAGTTTTGACTCAATATTGTTACAATCTATCCGAGTTTAATCTAAGATTGTTCAACTATGCTTTGTATGGTGATTAATTGAATAGGCCCTTGATTAATCGTGTATAATTGCTTTGTGTTGCTTGATAAAGAATATCAGGTTAGATTGTTGTTGAACAACACCACTTTTGGGTAATTGAAGAGATTCATTACTTGAATTTAAAAGTGAGGTTAGAGATAACGAAACTTTGGTGGGATAAATTAGAGCTACATAAATTATCAGATAGAGTAGTTCGAGAGAATGCTCTAGTAAATTACTGTAGTTGATCGAGAGATAATTGCAGTAACCCATAGATCATAATCCTCATAAAGTAACACTGTGAGATTATAGCAAAAGAGTCAGAATTAGTCTAGCAATTGGGGAAATCACTGCCCTAGATCTTTCTACCATTGAGTTATCTTTAATATTAAATATTGTTAGTTTTTAATATCAGTCCTTTTAGTTAATAAATACAAATAATTATTGATAAAAATATTGCACCCGAAAATTGTCTGAGCTTATATTAGCATCACTGGAGTTGTAATAGATAGGTTAGTTCCCTGAGGACTCGACTCCGGACTTTAAACCAGATTATATTTGCAATGACCGCTTTGTCTTTTATAAGGCATAGTTGGGCGTGATCAAATTTTGGCGCCGTTGCCGGGGACCTAAGGTGTTATTTGTTACAACTCAGAAGTATTGCTAGAATTATTAGTTTAGCTCAATTTTCTACGGTGTTAAATATTTTCTTTTCAGTGAAATTCTCACATTTGAAGTCTTGTGTGATGCAGGTGTATGCCTAGAAACTCTTCGAGGACTGGTGAACTTCTTGAAGGACTCTTTGACCCCGAGAAAACATCTTGGGCATTAAACCATACTAACAAGAAGGACAAACACTTACCGCAACTTGAAATGGAAAATGTGGATAACGTCAACGCAAACAACCGGGTACCTCTTGTACCAAACGATAGAGTGGTGGCACCTCTTGTGCCAGAAGCTGCACTCTATGATTGGGCACAACCAACAATTGACAACCTGGCCACTGCCATTGTTGTGCCCTAAATACAAGCGGAGACATTCCAAATCACCAACAATATGCTGCATCTTCTGCAAAATAAGGGATTGTTCCCCGGGTCACACATTGAAGATCCTCAACAACACCTGAAAAATTTTCTATCGATTTGTGTGACCCAAAGGCAGCCAAATGCGACACCGGAAACCATCAAGCTGCTACTGTTCCCACTTTCAGTGACTGGGGAAGCTCAAACTTGGATGAATTCACTCCCAATAAACTCCATTGCAACGTGGGAGGAATTAGTCAAGCAGTTCCTGAATAAGTTCTACCCACCCAACAAGACTGCAAGACAGATTGACGAGATATTGCAGTACAAGCAGAAGCCCACTGAGACCTTGCAGGAGACTTGGAAAAGATTCAAAGGGATGCTAGTGAAGTGTCCTCACCATGGTATTCCAGACCAAATGCTCGGCCATGATTCTACATGGGACTAGCATACAATTTGAAAGAAAATGTAGACGCTTCAGCTGGGAGTGCTTTTCTAAGCAAGACATTTACTGAATGCAAAATCCTTCTTGACAAGATAGCTCAGAATTCAGGATGGATGATGAGAGGTACGACCCTAACACTGATAGTGCATTCAGTTCCTCTTGACCCAAATAATTCACATGCAGAGAACATAGCCACAATCATGACCCAGATGAGTATACTGACGAAGAAGATTGACGAGATGGGTATAAAGCAAGTGCATATCGTTGATAAAACAAATAGAGGACTGTGTACCCCTTGCATCAATCAGTCTTATGTGTGTTCATGGAGTGGAGAAAGTGACAACCAGGGTCCTAGAGAGGATATGAATTATGTTAAAAATTTTGGGGGTCAGAGGCAAGGAGGACAACAATAGGGGCCATCACCCAACCAACAGTACAGACCTAACATGCCACAACCTGGAGGTGTACGGACACAAGTCCAAGTGGTTCCATATCAGAGACAACAAGGCTATCAGCAGCAGAACCAGCAAAAGTTGACATATCAACCACCCCATCAGCAGAAAGACAGCAACATGGTGGAGATCAGGGGTATGCTGCAACAACTCATGGCACGAATGGTAAGATGCAGGAAAAGTTGGCAGTACACGATGCAAAAATCAAGGGGATTGAAACTCAACTGGGGAAGATGTCCATGGCCTTGAATAACCGCCCCCAGGGGGCATTACCGCATGACACAAACATTAATCCAAAGGAGCAAAACATGAATCAGCTGAGGGAAGTTAGACTGAGGAATGGGAGAAATTTAGACAGGGAGCAAGAGGTTGCTCAACCCAGAAGAGAGACTACACCAACCATTCCAGTTTCAGTTGATATAGACAAATCAACATAACTCACTAAAGTGGTGGTTGAACAAGTCCAGGTTGAAAAAGGTAAGGCCAAGGAAAGTGAACAAGTTGCAGAACAAGTGGCGCCTCTTGTGCCATAAAATTCCAACAAAGAACAGCCAGCAAGCAGTGGATAAAAAGTGATACATGCTCCATTCCCTCAGAGATGGGAAAAACAAAAGAAAGAGGATCAATACAGGAAATTTATGGAGATGCTTCGTCAAATTCAATTTAATATTCGTCTAATAAATGTTTTGAGGTAAATGCCAGGCTATGGAAAGACTTGATGTCATGGAAATTTAACTTTCAGGACTTGGCCACAGTAACTCTGACACAGACATGCAGTGCGGTAGTGACTAGACCCATGGCTCAAAAGATGTCTGATCTAGGTAGCTTCACTATTTCGTGTATCATTGGGAGTTACGCTTTTGCAAAAGCATTGTGTGACTTAGGAGCCAATATAAACTTGATGCCTTTGGCAATCTACATAAAGCTGGGCATTGGCAGAGCTAGGACGACTTCTATGTTGTTGCAACTGGCTGACCGCACGGTAAAAAGACCGACAGGAATTCTTGATGATGTGCTAGTGCAAGTGGGGAAGTTTGTATTCCCTGCGGACTTTGTTATTCTGGACTGCCAAGTAGACGAGGAGATTCCCATCATTTTGGGAGGGCCATTTTTATCCACTGGGAGAGCACTGATTTATTGTGAGACTAGGCAATTAAAAATGAGGTTTAACGATAAAGAAGTGATATTCAACGTCCAACAATCCATGAGGAGACCCAGTGAATATACAAACTGCTCACTAGTGGAAGCGGTGGATGTGATCCTACATGATGAAGATGAGACCCTTAATGCCAAAGATCTGTTGGAAGCCTGTTTGACAAATTTAGACGAATTGGATGGCAAAGGGTTGGCAGAATGGGTCATGGCACTCGAAGGCCAATGCTTTTGGAAGAGGGAACCTCGAGTTGAGCCCTTCTATTTAGAAGAGAGAGCTAAAACACCTGCAAAATCATCAATTGAGACACCACCACAACTGGAGCTGAAGCCACTTCCAGCCCACATCAGGTATGTTTTCTTAGGTCCCAATTCTACTTTGCCTGTTATCATATCATCTGGTTTGCTAGTTGTGCAGGTTGAAAAATTATCGAAGGTGTTGCAAGAGTGCAAAACTGCCATTGGTTGGACCATGGCAGACATAAAGGGTATCAGCCCTGCTTTCTGCATGCACAAAATTCTTCTGGAAGAAGCGCACAAACCTTCCAGGGAACATCAATGAAGGTTGAACCCAAATATGAAAGAGGTAGTAAAAAAAGAGGTGATAAAGTGGTTGGACGCATGCATCATCTTTCTCATCTCTGACAGCAATTAGGCGAGCCTCGTCCAGTGCACCAGGTGGAGGATTTGCATGAATTGTAGGAAACTAAACGCAGCAACCCAAAAGGACCATTTCCTCTTGCCATTCATTGACCAGATGTTGGACAGGTTAGCTGGGCGATCTCATTTTTGTTTATTGGATGGATACTCGAGGTACAATCAGATCTCAATAGCCTCGGAAGATAGAGAGAAAATGTCCTTCACATGTCCGTATGTCATCTTTGCCTTTCGGAGAATGACCTTTGGACTTTGCAATGCACCGACCACATACCAGCGGTGTATGTTAGCCATCTTTACCGACATGGTCAAAGACATTATGAAAGTATTTATGGATGATTTATCCGTGGTGGGAGATTCATTCGAAGACTGTATCCATAACCTCAAAAGGGTGCTCAAACGATGTATGGAGACAAATTTGGTGATGAACTAGGAGAAGTGCCATTTTATGGTACAAGAAGGAATAGTGTTGGGACATAGAGTGTCCAAAAAGGGGATTGAAGTAGACCATACGAAGGTTGACATAATTGAAAATCTACCACTACCTACGTCAGTGAAAGAAGTTAGGAGTTTTCTTGGGCACGCCGGATTCTACAGGCGGTTCATCAAGGATTTTTCAAAAATTGCTAACCCTTTATGTAAGCTGCTGGAAAAAGACTAGCACTTTGTGTTTTCTGATGTTTGCAGGTTGGCCTTTGAGGAGCTGAAGAAGATACTGGTGAACGCACCCATCATTGTTGCACCCGACTGGGAGCAACCATTCGAGCTGATGTGCGATGCTAGTGATTATGCGATAGGAGCAGTTTTAGGGCCGCGTAAGGAGAAAATTATGCACCCAATTTACTATGCTAGAAGGATGCTGAGTGGTGCACATATGAACTACACAGTCACTGAAAAGGAAATGCTCATTGTAGTGTTTGCCTTCGACAAATTCAGGTCATATTTAATTGGCTCGAAAGTTATTGTTTATACTGACCATGCAACCATTAGGTACTTGATAGCAAAGAAGGAGTCGAAAGCCCGCCTGATTCGCTGGGTTCTGTTGCTACAAGAGTTTGACCTGGAGATTCGTGACCGGAAACGGACAGACAACCAAGTGGCAGACCACCTCTCGAGGTTGGAAGGGGCATAAAGGAGAACAGAGGTTGAAGATATTATTAAGACTTTCCCGGATGAGCAAGTACTTATTGTGACAATGGAGGAGTCACCATGGTATGCTGATATTGCTAATTACTTGGCATGTGGTCTAGTACCGCATGATTTCTCCTCAGTTCAAAAGAAAAGGTTTTTACGGGATTGTCGGGCATATTATTGGGATGAGCCGTTATTGTTCAAAATATGTGTTGATAATATGATCCGGCGGTATATCCCCGAGCAAGATCAACTCTCTGTTTTGCAGGCCTGCCATGCTTCGCCATATGGTGGACACTTTGGAGGAATCTGAACTGCAACAAAGGTGCTAGAATCAGTACTGTACTGGCCTGCTTTGTTCAAGGATTCCCATGCTTGGGTCAAAAGCTGCTATGAATGTCAAAAGACGGGAAACATATCCCGTTATCATGAGATTCCAATGACCACAATCCAAGAAGTGGAAGTATTTGACATGTGGGGGATCGACTTCATGGGGTCGTTCATCAGCTCATACGGTAAGAAGTATATACTGGTTGCCGTTGACCATGTATTTAAGTGGGTCGGATCAGTTGCTCTCCCAACCAATGATGCAAAGGGAGTGACCAATTTCTTAAAGAAAAACATCTTCACCCGTTTTGGCACCCCTTGAGTCATAATCAGCGATAATGGCTCTCACTTTTGCAATAGAGCATTTGCACACTTGCTGGAGAAGTATGGAGTTCGACAAAAGGTAGCCTCACCGTACCACCCACAAACAAGCGGGCAGGTTGAAGTGTCCAACAGGGAAATCAAAAGTGTCCTCTCAAAAACAGTGAATGCAACTAGAACTGACTGGGCCAAGAAGCTGGATGATGCATTGTGGGCGTACCGCACAACTTTCAAAACGCCGATTGGTATGTCACCATAATAGTTGGTATTTGGTAAGACATGCCACCTTCCGGTTGAGCTCGAACATAAAGCAATGGGGGCACTGAGGCAGTTGAACTTAGACATGGAAACATCGGGCACCAACAGAGTTAATGGACTGCATGAGCTTGAGGAATTCCGGTTCCACGCATTCGAGAGTGCTCGACTATATAAAGAGAGGATGAAGTTGATGCATGACAAGCACATCTTGGATTGGAACTTCAAACCCGGCGAGTTAGTGTTGCTATACAACTCCAGATTGAGGTTGTTCCCGGGTAAGTTAAAGTTTCGATGGTCAGGACCGTTCAAAGTGGTGCAAATGTTCCCAAGTGGAGCTGTAGAGATCGAATCAGAAGATGGGACGAAAAAATTCACAGTGAATGGGCAGCGATTGAAACATTACCTTGGTATGAGTGAAGAAAAAGGAGACAACATGGTGATAACTCTGGAGGAACCCCAATACACAAATGAGGAGTGATGGCAAGAGCTTGCGTCGTGCCGCGACGTTAAATCAAGACCTTCATTGGAGGCAACCTATTAACGTGTTGTAATTGTCGTGCCACGACATTAACTACGACGATGGTTGGGAGGCAACCCAACGTGTAGTGTTTTTAGTGTAGTTGAATAATAGTTGAATTGTTGTAAGTACTAGCACATGCAAGTGTGCTTAGGGGAGGGTGGAATCCAGCCACACTGAGGAAAAGATAGAAAAAGGTAAAAAATTTGAGTCCTGGGGTAGCGCGATCGCGCTAGTGCCCGCGCTAATCAAGGACCTTTCTGCCTAGGAGTATCGCGGGCGTGCTAGTGGCCGCACTAAAGGGCCTCCATTTTGCCTTGTCTCGATGCTACTAGTGCGAGCGCGCTAGTGGCCGCACTATGACCGTGCTAGTGGCCGCACTATGACCGCGCTAGTGAGATCGCTGGCAGGTGTAAGTGTAAGTGTAAGTTTTTTTATTATTATTTTGACTTTTTGACTTTAATTATTTCCCCAAAACCCTAACCCCCCCCCCCCTCCTCCTCTCCTGCTCCTCCTAAAACACTTCTATTCTAAACTCTTTCTCTCCTCACCCAAAAAGAAAAAAATAGCCGCCTCTCTACCTGCCTCAAATTACTCCAAATTCTCATCCTCCTAAGTTCTTTGCTCATTCAAAACCCAACACACCCCAACACACTTCTTCAGTCTCACTATTTTATCACACCACATGCATGTTTTCTATTTGCCATTTCTTTTAATTTTTTTATATTTTTGTTAGGTTTTATTTTTAATTTGTTTTAGGTAGTATTTTGTATTATTTTTTGCTTAGTAATCGTAATGTATACTTAGTGCCTGTGGGTGGTGGTATTTGGGGAGTTGAATCTCTTGACTTAGTTGGGTGAAGTTGGGTCAATTGTGGTGGTAATTGGGGTGCAAATTAATTAATTGGGGGCTCTGGTGCATGATGCCCATCAAGTGTTTGTTTAAATGCCCCAGTGAAGGGCAATGATAATCGTGACCAATTATAAAGGTGAAGTCTGAGTAACCAAAGTTGGGTCACCTTGTGGTGTTGCGTTAATGATGTCCTTATTGTAGGTACAATGTCACCTTCCAGAAAGCTTCAAGCCACCGGATCTTCATCCAGCAGACAAGCGGGTTCATCAAGAGCTCGAGCGTCCACTGATACTCGGCCTTGTACTAGCAAAAAGTTCGTATCCGCTAAGGCTCAGACTGGTTTGCTGAGAAGGAATCGAAGGTGGCAATACCAGAACGGAGCATAGATACAGCATCCCTCTGGTTCGACTGTCAAAGGATGTACGAGGAGCTGATGCATCATCGATTGGATGTGTTCTTTGAGGAGCCAAACGATGCAAATGCGATGTTAGTAAGAGAATTTTATGCAAACAGTCTGGAGCACAGGAATTATGTGGTCACCGTGAGAAAGAAGTCGGTGGACGCCTATGTGGAATCCATTCGGAGGGCTTACCGGCTGCCAGGTCCCATAGCAGAGACGGACGACAGTTATGAGGCGTATGGTAGACGTTTACTCAGTGGACGGAATTCCTTCCGATCATCTATGCCCTGGGAAAGGAGGTTCAGTGGTCTAAGTACGGGAAAAAGTTTCACTCGTCGGCACTCACTTTTGAAGTGAAGTTTTGGCTCTATCTGATCAATAACCGCCTGCTCCCTTCACATAACACCTCGGAGGTGAATGCTCCTCGTGCGTGTTTGATCTAATGATTCATGACGGTCCATGACTTTGACGTGGACAAGCTAATACACGAGGAGATGTTTGTTCGCTGCCAAGTTAAGAGGTATGGCTTCTTATTCCCCTCTCACATCACTAGAATATACCTTGCAACCGGGGTGCCAGGAAGTTTGGCGGTAGATGGCAGAGTGCCGAAAGAGTACGCCTTCCGAGCAGACAAAGGTTACCACTGGAAAGGACGTGGTGGCAGCTGGTGGTGATGACGAGGAGGATGAGTCTGAGGAGGAGGAGGAGGACGAGCAAGTAGAATTGGGAGAGGAAATGCTCGCTCATGAGCAGGCTGCTGATGTTGCCGGCCCGTCTAGAGCCCGTCGGAGTTATAGGTTGGACAATCTAGAGCAGGACATGGCTGGGTTGCGCACCTCAGTCGCCGACCTAGGTACGCATGCTGATGCAGTGGCTTCCCACAGGTGAAATCAGAGAAGAAAATCATAGGTTGGCTGCGAGCCCTGGGTCGTGCTTGTCGTCTGGACCCAGGGACAGTCTCTAACCAAGATTGATCCTTCAGGGAAGTTTCTCTACCTCACTTTGCTTTATTTTGCTTGCCATGAGGACATTATTCATTTTAAGTGTAGGGTGGGGAATAATTCATTGTATATGTATATATGTAGGAACATCATTGTTAGTTGTTTTCCTTTATTTTCTTTGGAATTTTGTTTGTTTTTGTTATTGTTGTTTTAAGTATGTTCTTGTTATAATGAGTTAAGTCAACTTGTCCCGATGATGGATATCATTTGATGGGGTTCTTGAGGGTCTAAGTAAAAAAAAATGGAAAATATAGTAGACTCTTCCTGACGACGGATCTCCTAGATAGTTTTCTTGAGGGAAGTGAGTCTAAAGAAAACACCAAAAAGATTTTTTTTTTTAGGTAGTGTAGTAACTCCCCCTTGGTTTTTTTTTGGGTCGCGTTTCTTTTCCAAGGGTTTTGATTGAACCGGGTGTAGGTAGTTTTTGTATATTTTGTTTTGTTTTTAGTTGTTAGGGATACTTATGAGCGATGAGCTGAAATAGGAAAAGAATCCCTTAGCGTGGTTACACCTGAACACAATAGACACTAGAGTGTGACGCTTAGGCTCAGTTGTTGCTCCTTGTAGAGTGCCTTAAATTGTATGTTTGTAACTGGCTTGAAAACTCGGTGAGAGTGTCTTGATGAACCAATCTGGAGTGAGTCATGTGCCATATGTATGTGAGGGTATTGCATTGTATTCTATGCTCCACATTTGATGTCTAGAACTTGCCATGTGTGTTTGCAAAGCGAAATAGTAGCACTAGTCAGTCTTAGAAGTGATATAGGCATTTCTTTGTAAGCAATAGTTATAAAGTAAACCCACCTAAATGCGATAAATCGTAGTTACCCCTATTGAGCCTATAAGCCTGTTTCCTTGGCAACCACATTACAAACCTTACCCAATTGTTTGAATGGCCCATTTTTCTGAACTCTTTACCTCCCATGAGCACTTGAATTGTTATAGAATATTAAAAGTCAGTGTGAGGTGGTGGTTTGGTTTTTGAGTGGAATCAAAGAAATAGAAAGAAAGGTGCAGAGTTTTTGAAAAGAAAACAAATGAAAGAATAAGCGCCACTTGAAAAAAAAGAGATAATAAATAAATGTAGTCCTTGATAAGTGGTGATGTGATACAGTTGCACCGAAAGGAGTTTGGGGTATTATAAAGAGAAGTGTGGTGGAATGTCTGTCCTGTCATAAGTATGGTCTGAGAGCGAAAGTAATTGTATTAAAAGTGGTTAGGGAGGTTAGTCACTATATCTAAATATATCCTACCCGTCCCTTACATTACATCCAAATTAAGTCCTAATTGATCTTAGACTGAATGGGTTTGATTAGTATAGTAGTAAACTAGGGGCAAGCCTATGGTGCATCTTTGTGGCATATGAATGTTCTTTCTCAGAGTGAGTGAATTCTGTCTATTTGATTTCTTATGGGTTCTTACTGTTATACTCGTGGAACTACTCTCTTGTGTGATGTGAGGGCACTTGATTCATAACGGAAAGGTAAGTCTTGACCTCTGTATAGAGCAAATTGAGGAAGCATGAACATTGCACAGCACGTGAGAGTCGACTCTTGAGGCTTAGATGTTACACTACTACGCACAACTCTTGTGACATGTTCGTGGTGTGACACGTTAGTGAAATGGTTAGTGAAAGGACCTTTGTAGAGTAGGGTGGATTGATCGAGGACTAGCAATGATTTAAGTGTGGGGTGTTGATAATAGGCTAAATTCATGTAGTTTAGCATCTATTTGTACTCCAACTTCATTATGCTTCACTGTCCTAGGAAGGGTAAGTGATGTCAAAATGGATCTAATTGTGGATTTATGTTTCACAGGAGCAAGCTGTGCTTATGAGAACCTAGGATGGTGTTTGGAGCTAAATTAAAGCGATAAAGAACCCTTGGAGTGAAGAACGTGTGAAGGAAGGAAGAAGAAATGTGAAGGCAGAATGATACGCCATTAGCGCGGCCATAGCGAATCCATTAGCGCGGCCGCGCTAGTCCAGCTGCAATAGGTAGTTTGGAAGGCCATTAACGCGGCCATAGTGTGTCCACTAGCGCGACCGCGCTAGCCCAACAGTCAGAAACAAAACACATTGCCTTTAGCGCGGCCAGTAGTGCGTAGTCCAGTTCCGCACGCGTTATTTCTGGGGTAAAATTGGAAGCTTTTGGACAATTCCACTTAACCTATAAAAGGTCCAACTCGCCCAAAAGAAGAGATATCTAGGTCTTAAAACTTGTTTTAGAGCAATTTGGAGGAGGAGAACAAGTGTGAGAAGACAAGGCTACAATTATCATTTTTTTCTATTCTCCATCTTTTGTCATTATTTTGGGGATGATGAATTATTCTATGCTTTCTTTGTATTTTAGCGTGAGTAGCTAAACAATCCATCTAGGATTGATGGAACCAATTGTTAGATGAAGTTTTGAGTCAATATTGTTATAATCTATCCGGGTTTAATCTAAGATTGTTCAACTATGCTTTGTATGGTGATTAATTGAATGGGCCCTTGATTAATCGTTTCTAATTGCTTTGTGTTGCTTGAGAAAGAATACCAGGTTAGATTGTTGTTGCACAACACCACTTTTGGGTAGTTTAAGAGATTCATTACTTGAATTTAAAAGTAGGGTTAGAGATAACGAAACTTTGGTGGGACAAATTAGAGCTACATAAATTATCAGCTAGAGTAGTTCGAGAGAATGCTCTAGTAAATTACTGTAGTTGATCGAGAAATAATTGCAGTAACCCATAGCTCATAATCCTCATAGAGTAACACGGTGAGATTATAGCAAAAGAGTCAAAATTAGTCTAGCAATTGGGGAAATAACTGACCTAGATCTTTCTACCATTGAGTTATCTTTAATATTAAATATTATTAGTTTTTAATATCAGTCCCTTTAGTTAATAAATCCAAACAATTATTGATAGAAATACTGCACCCGAAAATTGTTTGAGCTTATATTAGCATCACTGAAAGTTGTAATAGATAGGTTAGTTCCCTGAGGACTCGACTCCGGACTTTAAACCGGATTATATTTGTAACGACCGCTTTGTCTTTTATAAGGTGATCAAGCGCTCTGCCAGGAGCAGCGGGCAAGTTCTTGGTAAGCCAACAACCGAGTGAACCGAGCGGGATACTCGAAGAAAGGGGGAACACTAAGCAAGTACGAGAAATTGGCCCGCTTCACTTTCTTAAAATCAAGGACCACTATGGGAGGTCAAACCAAGGATCTATGTCAATATTGGATCAAAGAATAGGGGGCGTAGCACTAACCTTAATGAGATAAAAATGCAATGAGACCCTACAACTTTTTTCAGAGATACTTTGCTAATTGTATACGGTCAAAACAAGGTTCGCCTCTTGTGTGACTAATCGAGACTGGAATATGATAGGTTAAACTTCGACCACGAATTATATCGAACTGAGGTGTGAAGTTATATCGTTAAGCTCGAGACCCCGCGACCAAACAAAATTGAGATCATACGAGATCGAGGGAAATTTACCAAGCCGAATAACAGAAGGATAAAATATTCGTGATCAGTTGTAGATCACGGCGAAAATCTTGACATGTATCAAGGTTAGGTCGATTAATTAGCAAATCATGAGATTTTTTACCTTGTATAGAATTGTATCAAGGGTAGGACTCCCTTACTAAATAAAGGGGGTCTGATCATTTTGTAATACACATCACAATATGCAACAAAAAGCAATATACTGTCATTTCTAACTTTTGTCATCGTGTTATTCAGTTTATACATATGTTAAGGCATCTCTTGGTTCAAGGGTGATCGAACTCGAGGGCCAAGGTTGTTCGATTTGCGCGGTTTGCATTTATTATTTTATCGTCGATTTCAATATTAATCTGTTTTCTTAATTTGTATCAAGTTATATCATGAATCTTTAAAACCGCGTATAATTCAATTGTTATCCGATTTTTAGGGTAGACAATTTGGTGCCCACCGTGGGTCTAAGGATAATAGTGATTACCTGGTACAAACTTTCATAACACACACACACACACACACTATTTTACACCTGTTCTTTGGAGTATTTTTTATTCCGGGATCAAAATGTAGAACTCTCAGTCAGCACCTTTACACGTGGACAATGATTTCGGTAATCACGACGAAAATGATAACATAGCACCAGGAAACGACGTACCTTCAGTTGGCCTCGATGGAGTTCTAGTTGTATATCTAATGGACGTCAGCTCACATGTAGCCATCAACGCAAATTTGGCTGATGATCCCGAGAGGAGCAGCATCCGTAGGGACGTTTGATCAGCTGTTCAAAGCACACATGGAGGAAAACAGGGCGGGATCAGCCCGCGGGTGATCTTCGAAATGTTGCAGGCTCAACAAGCAGCGATAGACCACCTCCAAAACCAGAATCACACACCAAGCAGGATCTAGCCCGAGCCGTCCAAGGAAGTTGTCCACAAGGTCGAATCAGTTTCAAGGAAATCGAATGAGAAGGAACGAGGGACGATCCTATAATCATGAAGATGCTCGAAGAATTGACAAAACGAGTTGAGTCAGGGGAAAAGAAGATCGAGGCAGACGACAAGAAGGTAGAAACTTACAACTCCAGGGTCGATCAAATCCCAGGGGCATCACCAATATTGAAGGGTCTAGATTCTAAAAAGTTTGTGCAAAAACCCTTCCCCCCGAGCGTGGCTCCCAAGCCGATTCCAAACGAGCATGTCACCTCTTACACATGTGCTATCAAAGGGAATGGTTTAGAGGATGACGAGATCGAATCTGTCTTGCTAGAGAAATTTGGGGAAACCCTGTCAAAGGGAGCTACGATATGGTACCACAATTTACCACCTAATTTTATTGATTTGTTTGCTATGCTTGTAGATTCTTTTGTAAAGGCACACGCTAGGGCCATCAATGTCAAAACCAGGAATTTAGACATTTTCAAGGTAAGGTAAAAGGACAACGAAATGCTTAGAGAATTCGTGTCTCGATTCCAAATGGAATGAATAGATCTGCCATCGGTCGCTGATGATTGGGTTGTTCAAGCTTTCACCAAAGGACTCAATGTTCGAAGCTTAGTGGCTTCGCAGTAGTTGAAGCAGAATTTGAAATAATACCTGGTTGTTACTTGGGCCGATGTGCACAATCGGTATCAATCAAAGATCAGGGTCGAAGACGATTAGATTGGGGATCCTTTAGGGTCCGTTTATCCTTTCAAGCCCTTTGATAGAATCAAGAGGGACATTGACCGAGAACTGAGTTTGAACGGGGATCGGTACCAGCCATATAATGGAGATCATAGGAGCAGCGGATCTGCGCAAAATCCTGTACGAAATGAGAGGAGAAGTGATCGAGGCTAGAGCTCTCGAGGGCTTATGAGCAAGAACAGCTTCGACAGGCCTATCGGACCTAAAGAAGCACTACGATTATCAAAATATAACTTTAATATTGACGCAGCCGCCATCGTATCGGCTATCGGATGCATCAAAGATACCAAATAGCCTCGACTTTTTCAAATCGATCCTGCCTAGAGAAATCCTAACCAAATGTGAAAATATCATGGCACCCATGGCCACTGAACCAAAGATTGTTGACAGTTGAGAGAAGAAGTAGCCCGGTTATTCAACGACGAGCACATTTGGGAGTTTCTGAGTGATCGAGCCAAGAATCATTTCAAAAACAGGGATTCCAATAAACAAAATGAGCAAAAAAAACCTCAACACGTCATTCATATGATTATCGGAGGGGCCGATATTCCCCAAGGTCCAATGTTAAAACGTACCAAGGTGTCAATCACGAGGGAGAAACGAACTCGATACTACATACCATAAGGAACCTTATCTTTCAACGATGAGGATGCAGAAGGAATCATGCAGCCCCATAATGATGCACTGGTAATATCTGTACTCATGAATAAAACTCGACTTAAACGTGTGTTAATTGATCTAGGTAGTTCGGCCAACATCATTCGATCAAGGGTCGTAGAACAACTCGGCCTACAGGACCAAATCGTTCCCGTGGCTCGAGTGCTAAACGGATTCAACATGGCTTGTGAAACTACTAAGGGAGAAATAACATTACCAGTGAACGCAACCAGGACCATCCAGGAGACCAAGTTTGATGTAATCGAAGGGGGCATGAGATACAATGCCCTGTTGGGGAGACCGTGGATCCACAACATGAAGAATGTGCCCTCGACCCTTCACGAGGTGTTAAAATTCCCAACACCTGAAGGGATTAAAACAATCTATGGAGAGCATCCCGCCGTGAAGGAAATGTTTGTCGTCGATGAAGTGGTTCCAATATCAACACTCTCATCGAAAAACGAGTCAACTTCAAAAGCAAAATATGAAGCCAAATAGAAATCACCGACGTCGGCCTCGATCCAACTAGACAAGCAGGGGACTGACGAAGACAATGATTATGGAGTTCCTCAATCCTTAATAGTCCCTTATGATTCCGACACTACCAAATCAACAGTTGAAGAGTTGGAGCAGGAATCCCACCAGAGATCACCACTCATAAACTGAGTTGGACCCGAAATTCCATCCGGTGAAGCAGAAAAATAGACCCCAGTCCGAGATCAAGCATGCGTTCAACAAAGACGAGGTAACTAAGATCCTTAAAATAGGGTCCATCCGGGAACTCAAATACCCCGAATGGCTAGATAACGTGGTAGTCCCTAGGAAAGGTAACAAACTAAGAATGTGTGTAGATTATAAGGATTTAAATAAACCATGCCCCAAGGACTCTTTTCCTTTGCCTAACATCGATTGCATGATCGATGCCACAGTCGGCCACGAGATCCTCAGTTTTCTCGATGCCTATTCAGGGTACAACCAATACAAATGAACCCGGATGATCAAGAAAAGGACCTCCTTCATCACTAAGTATGGCACATAGTGCTATAATGTAATGTCATTTTGATTAAAAAGTGCCAGTGCCACTTACTAACGCCTAGTAAACTGGATGTTCGAAGAACAAATAGGGAAATCTATGGAAGGTTACATTGATGATATGTTAGTTAAGTCCATGCGAGCATAGGACCATTTGAAGCATTTGCAAGAACCTTTAGTATATTGAAGAAGTACAATCGGGCAAATTCGTGTTCGGAGTCGGGTCAGGTAAATTTCTCGGATTCATGGTATCCAACCGAGGAATCGAGATCAACCCCGAAAAGATAAAAGTTATCGAGGATATCACAGTAGTGGACAACGTGAAGGGCGTGCAGAGGCTAACAGGGGGCATAGCCGCCCTGAGGCGATTCATCTTGAGGTCCTCTGATAAGAGTCATCAATTTTTCTCGTTGCTGAAGAAGAAAAATAACTGCACATAGACTACGGAATGCCAACGGTCCTTGGAAGAACATAAGTGATACTTGTCAATCTCGCCACTGCTTCACACGTCGAGGGCAGACAAATAGTTGTACTTATATTTGGAAGTATCAGTGATAGCGGTAAGTGGAGTCCTAGTTCGGGAAGAACAAGGTACATAATTTCCGATTTATTATGTTAGCCAGACCTTGGGTGAGGCCAAAACTAGATATCCCCACCTAGAAAAATTGGCGTTCGCTTTGTTAAGAGCCTCTAGGAAACTGAAACCATACTTTCAGTGTCGCCATATATGTGTTATGACAACTTACCCACTGCGAAATATAATGCTTAAACCCGAGATATCCAGACGATTGGCCAAATGGGCCGTAGAAATCAGTGGGTACGATATTGAATACCGACCTTGGACAACCATTAAGTCTCAAATTTTGGTTGACTTCGTGGCTGACTTCACGCCAGACGTAATACCCGAGGTCGAAAAAGAGTTGTTGGTAAAATTGGGGACGTCCTCGGGAATCTGGACCCTCTTTACGTACGGTGCATCGAATGCAAAGGGGTCCAGACTTAGCATCGTACTGAAGCCACCCACAGGAAACGTGGTTAGACAACCCATTAAAACTGTGAAATTGACTAACAACGGGGTCGAATATGAGGCCATGATTGCAGGTCTCGAACTAACCAAAATCTTGGGGGCGGAGTTGATCGAAGCTAAGTGTGACTCCCTTCTTGTGGTGAATCCGGTTAACAGAACGTTTGAAGTCAGAGAAGAATGAATGCAAAGGTACCTAGATAAGTTACAAGTAACATTACATCGGTTTAAAGAATGAACTTTGAAGCACGTACCTCGAGATCAAAATAGTGAGGTCGATGCCCTCGCAAACTTAGGGTCGTCGGTCAAGGACGACGAGCTCAACTCAGGGGCCGTTGTGCAACTCAGGAGGTCAGTAGTCGAAGAAGGTCACACCGAGATAAACTCCACAAGATTAATTTGGGATTGGAGAATAAATACGTAGAGCATTTGAAGACCGGGAAACTTCCCTCAGATTCAAAAGAAT
This sequence comes from Nicotiana paniculata, assembly GCA_005239505.1. Lineage (NCBI taxonomy): Eukaryota > Viridiplantae > Streptophyta > Magnoliopsida > Solanales > Solanaceae > Nicotiana > Nicotiana paniculata. The sequence goes on from ML366588.1 coordinate 77,862, forward strand.
CGAGGGCCCTGCGCATAAAGGCATCCCGATTCACCTTGTCCGAAGATGGAACCTTGTTCAAAAGAATGTTCAATGGTCCACTAGCAATATGTTTGAGGCCGGGAGATACCGAGTATGTTCTGAGGAAAGTTCACGAGGGATCTTGCGGAAATCATTCAGGCTCCGAATCATTGGTTCAAAATGTAATCAGAGCCGGCTATTACTGGATCCACATGAAAAAAAATTCGAAGGAGTTTGTTCGGAAGTGTGACAAATGCCAAAGATATGCTCCAATGATTCATCAATCCGGGGAGCTGCTGCATTCAGTCTTGTCGCCATGGACATTCATGAAGTGGGGAATGAACATTGTTGGCCCTCTTCCATGGGAACCAGGTAAGGCTCAATTTATCTTACTTATAACTTACTATTTTTCTAAGTGGGTTGAAGCACAGGCGTACTATCACGACCCAAATTTCCCCTCCATTGGGTATCGTGATGGCACCTAGTCTTAAGGACTAGGTAAGCCTGACATTCATGGAATAGCAACAATAATAAATAAAATCTAATATTTTTTGAAAAAGGATTCTTTATATAAGAGAATATTCCCAAAACCTGGTAGTACAAGTCATAACCTCTATAAAGAGTTTACTACAACTTCTAAATACAACTGTTTGGAAGTAAGTGAAAACAGTGTAAATACAGAATAGGAAGGTGACTCCGAATCCTGGAAGCGCAGCGGCAGGTTACCTTGAGTCTCCTCAGCAAGAGTCCGCACAACTACCAACGATCAATACCTGGATCTGCACAAAAATGTGCAGAAGTGTGAATGAGCACACCACAGCGGTGCCAGTAAGTATCAAGACTAATCTCAGTGAAGTAGTGACGAGGACTAGTCAAGACACCCACTGGTCTAATAAATCAACAAGCATAAATATAGTAATGACAGGGCATGACACCTATCTAATGACTACACAATATAGTTAACAACATAACAACTACAATGTGGAAGGAAATACAGCAATTAACGACGAAACATAATAATAATACATAGAAGGATGGACGGGAACACAACCCAAGTCCGGAAACCACAACGCAATAAGGACAAGTAGTAACTCAACACTGCATTAGTCTCCGCACCAGGCCTTAGCCACAAATACCATTAAAACGGTCAAAATCTTCGAGTGTAAACTTTCACCCGCATGTTTCTAGATTGAAAGCTTTAAGGTAAAATCCCTTTTAAAGGGAAATTATTTTGAAATATAATATTCCCAAGAGATGTCTCTCAGACATAGTTTTCTTCAAATAAAAGCTTTTCAAATATACTTTTCCGAAGAAAGTGTCCTTTAAACATAGTTTTCTTCAACATAAACATTTTCCAAATATTCTTTTCCAAAGGGATATCCTTCAACATAGTTTTGTTTAACATAAACATTTTTCAAATATTCTTTTTCCAAAGGAATGCCCTTCAACATAGTTTTATTCAGGATAATTATTTTTCAAATTGGACTTTCCAAATAATTGTATTTCAAACATAATTCCTTTGATAAAATCTACCAGGATCTCGTCCCGTAGTTTCGAATTCATCACACAATACAGAGGATCTCCCGGAATACGTCTGTAGTCCCAAAGTAAATATGCAGTACGGGGGGGAGGGGGGGATCTCCCAGAATACGTCTGTAGTCCCCAATTTAAATTTGCAGTACATGAGGGATCTCAGAGAATACGTCTGTAGTCCCCAATTTAGATATGCAGTACAGGGGGATCTCCCAGAATACGTCTGTAGTCCCCAATTTAAATATGCAGTACAGAGGGGATCTCCCAGAATATGTCCATAGTCCCCAATTTAAATATGCAGTACAGGGGGGATCTCCCAGAATACGTTTGTAGTGCCCAATTTAAATATGCAATACAGGGGGGATCTCCCAGAATACGTCTGTAGTCCCCAATTTAAATATGCAATACAGGGGGGATCTCCTAGAATACGTATGTAGTCCCCAATTTAAACATGCAGGATCACCCAGAATACATCCGTTGTCGTCAATTTAAATATGCAGTGCAACAACCAAAGACAATAATTATAGCACGGCAGAAAACTCGTACATCACCACATCAAATACAAAGCAACCAGGACAATTACACAAGATACGACGAGCAAATCAATACAAGAACTTCAATTCACAAAGAAACAGTAGAACATCGTTCACAAGGAATAATCACGGCACAAAATACTAAGTGCAAAAGGGAACAACTTGACCAGGGAAAAGCAAGACAAGAAACAAATCCACAAATTCAAGTCAACAATAAGAAGACAACACAAGTCAAATAATTCCAAGGACAAATCGACTAATATATAAGTTATCTATACCCCTTATGAGGTTGAGTAAATTATGAGGGATATTCAACAATTTAATTAATTATAGGTAGGTTATGAAAATATAGCATGATGATAGAGAGGTAAAACCTTTGGTTAAGTCAAATCAGAGTCAAGTAGGCGGTAAGGGTGGATCCTAAAGCAATTAGTTCTAATCAAAGCATGTAAAGATGAAACTAGCAGATAATAACTCAAGCGTATCAAGATCAACTTCATAAAGGGTGAATATAAGGACCTAAGAACCCTAAAAGGTCAACCTTCTACAAATAAGTCCGAGCACACACTCGTCACCTCGCATACATGGACTAAAATCAACATAGAAGACTCAAATCCTAAGGGTAATTTACCCACACAAGGTTAGGCAAGATACTTACCTCAACCGCTCAAATCAAACTTGAAATCACGTTCTTGCCACGCGTATCTGACTCCAAATGGCCCAAATCTAATCAAATCAATATCATCGTAAATAATACTACAAGCAACTAGTTTAACTAATATATTCGAAGCTAAGACATGAAATTAGGAAAATTTCCTAAAAAGTCTCTCGGGACCACGTCTCGGAATCGAGTGAAAGTTACAAATTTATAACACCCATTCACTGACGAAATCAGTCGAACAAGAATCATCGAAAACCGACGTCAACATCTCATTAAATTCTCACATTCCTATTTGGGGAACCTTCCTCCATTTTTCATGATTTTTCACCCAAATTCATTGATTAGATTGAAGAAATTGCTATGGATTAATGATATATCAGTGAAATAGGGTTAGGAATCGTTACCTATTAATCTTCTCCTCAAAACCCACTCAAAATCGTCAAATCCCAAGCTCCAAATCATTTTTAGAAAATATGAATTTTAAACCCTCAGATTTTGTATAAACAGCCCAACAATTCCACACCTGCGACTTATTGGACCGAACCTGTGGAAAATACATCGCAGGTGCGAAAACTCACTAAATGAACTGGGGCCGCATATGCGGCTCCGCACCTGAGGAACCCCATCCGCACCTGCGATCCTGGATGCCCCTGACCAAAACCACACCTGCGACGCCCTCCACCGCACCTGCGTATCCGCACCTACGGCACCCCATCCGCAGGTGCGAAACACCAGAACCAACAATGTTTTTTTAAGTCCAAAATTATCCCGTTGAGCATCGAAACATCCCCGAGGCCCCCGGGACCTCAAATAAACTTACCCACCCGTCCTAATACCTTATCCAACTTAGTTGAGCCTTTAAAACACATCACATAACATCAAAATCACCAATTATGCATGTACTCAAGCCTAAGAACTTATGAAATTTCAAAAATCCACAACCGATGTCGAAATACGTCAACACTTGTCCGAAGGACTTCAAAATTTACACACAGGTCATAAATGACACTACGGACCTACAACTACTCCTGGAATCCCATTTCGAGCCCGATACCAAAATTTCACCTATCGGTCAAAATCGCCCAAAATTTTGACTTTCGCCAATTCAAGCATAAATCTACCACAGACCTCGAAAACAAATTTCGGACGCGCTCCTCAGCCAAAAATCACCGTATGAAGCTGCTGACATCTTCCATATCTCGTTCCGGAGCCGTTTACATAAAAGTCAAATTCCGGTCAAAACTTCACTGCTTAAGCTTCCAAAATAACAGTCCTTCTTCCAATTCGACTCTGAATCATCCGGTAACTGAATCCAACCATGTACGCGGTTCGATGTACACAATATGAAGTGTTTCAAGACCTTTCTCCACCGAACGGAGCTTAAATTATCAAAATGACCGGTCGGGTCGTTACATTCTCCCCCTCTTAAACAAACGTTCGTCCTGGAACGTGCCAAGATTCGCCTCGAAGTCTTCAAATCACTGAAGGCACACTTCCAGAATACACCTGCGGGTGATCCCACGTCACCTCAATATACATAAGCCTGACGACACTATGTCAACTGCGATTTAGCCTTTCTACTAACACCGATGAGCCTCAGACCCCAAATTCTCACCTTCCCTTCATTTCCAAAAGACCCAATTCTAAATCCATACCCGGTATCAGTCTCAACCAGCTACATCAACTCATTCCTACACCCACAAGGTACGACCACACCACATAACACACCACACATAGGCCCTTAATAACACTTCTAATCACAATAACTGCCCGAAATCAACTCAGCACCAACAAGTAGCTTCATATACAATAGAACTCTGTTTCAAACCTCAATCACACTGATAATAATGCAAGAAAAATGAGGACCTCATATTTGACACCCGAATCACCAAGCCATAACTGACACCATCGGGTACACATCCCGCAAGATAAAACTCAAGGAGCACAGAACGAAAATGATTGAACATGAAAAGAGGAACACATAAGGAAACTATCAAACAAGCCCGACAGGCACAACTTTTTATCAATGTTAACCTACAAAACAATATAACAAAGGAATAATTAAAGCACATGAACAAATCACAAGGATCCCATCCTGGTATGATTTCCACCGCAGTACTCAGCCCGGTTCAAACACATCGAATCACGAAGTATCACGAGGGTCTCGCCCTCAATTCTATATCACAAATAGGATATATATCCCACCAACTGAAACTTTTCACTAGATCTCTCCCTTCAACAAAATTACAACACATATTGGCTCCCACATCGGTGGAGCATAAGAATCACAGCTCGTAACCACTACACTCAGGAATCACATCAAGCCTACCGTACTGGACAACATGAATTTACTACTAGTCTCATATCTCTCAATAATGAATAGAAACAAATGATAGAAACGGGCTACCGCTCACAGAATCTCCCAACAGGAGCAAACACGAAGATAGAGTACAAAGCATGAAACTTACTCATGAATGAAGCGACAAACAAGGGAACTCGTCCCGACCAGTAGAACTATAATGAAATACAAATGGTGCCCCTTTGTAACAAATCAAAACATACATGTACGATAACATCTGGCACAACGGCCTCCAGCCTACTATACGAAACACATCAACGAGTCGGGCTTCCCTCTCTTGGGCGCCCTCTACTCACCTGAATGCCCTGTTGTAACACACCTACCCAGAGCCTGGGAAAATCTCTCACCCTGTGACTGGTATCTCCATACTCAAAACAACCTCTCTGCTGGCGTGGTTGTGGAAACTGTGCGATACGAGTACTCTGAGACCCACGAGCACCTGAAAACCCATGTGAAGTCGGTAATGCAAACTGAACTGGCTGACCCATAAAACCTCTACCATGTCGCACCCTGCCTCCAAAATAAGGACCAACATATCTATCCGGTCTACGAGGCCTCCTCGCCTCCCTGGACTCTCTCTCTCTCCTGATCTTGTCTGTTCTATCGCTCCCGGTCCCACATGCCCTCTAATCGGTGAGCGATCCCTATCACCTGCTGAAATGACACATACGACTCCAACTATCGAGCCATGTTGAACCAAATATCATGCCTGATCCCTTCAATGAATCTACGGACTCGCCCTCTAACTGTAGCGACTAAGGCAGGTGCATGCCTGGCCAAATCACTGAATCTGATGGCATACTCTAATACTGACATAGTGCCCTGGCACAACTGCTCAAACTCTGTGCGCCATGCATCTCGAAGGGACTGGGGTACAAACTCTCTCAAGAACATCTCTGAAAACTGACTCCATGTAAGTGAAGCTGACTCGGCTGGGCTACCCAACTCACATGCTTTCCACCACTGATAAGCCGCTCCCTGAAGCTGGAACGTAGTAAAAGCAACCCCACTTGTCTCAACAATATCCAAAGTGCGGAGGATGCTATGGCACTCCTCCAGAAAACCATGTGCACTCTCTGAAGCCAATCCGCTGAATGTAGGAGGGTTATATCTCTTGAACCTTGCAAATCTAAGTTGCTCTCCCTCAGATGTTGTTGCTATGACCATGAGTTGAACTGGAACCACAAGTTGTGTCACTATGACACCTGGACATTGACCAACGTAAACTCGCTGCTCTAGAATGTGGACGTTGGGAGGCTGGGCTCCTCTCCCAGTCGGTGAATTAACTCGTGCAACCTTAACTAACCCCGCCGAGCCAATGTACCAAATGTGCTCAGGAACTGTGCTAAAGTCTCCTGAAGCCTGGGGGTAACAACATGCGCCTTCGGTGCCTGCCCCAGAACTGGAACTGCTGGTGGCTCCTCAACGGCTGCTCTAGTAGGTGGCCTATCTAGGGCACGTACTACTCGTCGACCTCGGCCTCTGACCCTAGCGACATCTGCCTCGGGGGTAGCATCATCAGGAATTGCGGCTCGTGTCCTCACCATTTGTGAGAGAATAGAATGATAAATTTCAAACTTCAAGGTCAATGAACTCGCACGATAGGAATGAAAGAAATGAAATTGTCCTAATAGTTTGGTAGCCTCTCGGAGATAATTACAGACGTCTCCGTACCAATCCACAAGACTCTACTAAACTCACTTATGACTCGTAGCACCTATGAATCTAGAGCTCTGATACCAACTTGTCACGATCAAAATTTTCCCTCCGTTGGGTATCGTGATGACACCTAGTCTTAAGGACTAGGTAAGCCTAACATTCATGTAATAGCAACAATAATAAATAAAATCTAACATTTTATGAAAAAGGATTCTTTATACAAGAGCATATTCCCAAAACCCGGTAGTACAAGTCATAAGCTCTATAAAGAGTTTACTACAATTTCTAAATACAACTATTCGGAAGTAAGTGAAAACAGTGTAAATACAAAATAGGAAGGTGAATCCGTAGCCTCCGAATGCAGCGGCAGGTTACCTAGAGTCTCCTCAGCAAGAGTCCGCACAACTACCAACGATCAATACCTGGATCCGCACAAAAATGTGCAGAAGTGTAGAATGAGCATGCCACAGTAGTGCCCAGTAAGTATCAACACTAACCTCAGTGAAGTAGTGACGAGGAGTAGTCAAGACACCCACTGGTCTAATAAATCAACAGGCATAAATATAGGAATGACAGAGCATGACACATATCTAATGACTTCACAATATAGTTAACAACATAACAACTACAATGCGGAAGGAAATACAGAAATTAATGACGGAACATAATAATATACACAGAAGGATGGACGGGAAGACAGCCCAAGTTCGGAAACAACAACACAATAAGGACAAGTAGTAACTCAACACTGTGTTAGTCTCCGCACCAGGTCTTAGCCACAAATACCATTAAAATGGTCAAAATCTTCGAGTGTAAACTTTCACCCGCAGGTTTCTAAATTGAAAGCTTTAAGGTAATATCCCTTTTAAAGGAAAATTCTTTTGAAATATAATATTCCCAAGAGATGTCTCTCAGACATAGTTTTCTTCAAATAAAAGCTTTTCAAATATACTTTTCCGAAGAAAGTGTCCTTTAAACATAGTTTTCTTCAACATAAACATTTTCCAAATATTCTTTTCCAAAGGGATATCCTTCAACATAGTTTTGTTTAACATAAACATTTTTCAAATATTCTTTTTCCAAAGGAATGCCCTTCAACATAGTTTTATTCAGGATAATTGTTTTTCAAATTGGACTTTCCAAATAATTGTCTTTCAAACATAATTCCTTTGATAAAATCTACCAGGATCCCGTCCCGTAGTTTCGAATTAATCACACAATACAGAGGATCTCCCGGAATACGTCTGTAGTCCCAAAACAATATGCAGTGCGAGGGATCTTCTGGAATACGTCTGTAGTCCCAAAGTAAATATGTAGTACAAGGGGGATCTCCCTGAATACGTCCGTAGTCCCCAATTTAAATTTGCAGTACAAGGGGGATCTCCCAGAATACGTCCGTAATCCCCAATTTAAATATGCAGTGCATGGGGGATCTCTCAGAATACGTCTGTAGCCTACAATTTAAATATGTAGTACACGGGGGGGAGGGGGGTCTCCCAGAATACGTCTGTAGATCCCCAATTTAAATATGCAGTACAGGGGGATCTCCCAGAATACGTCTGTAGTCCCCAATTTAAATATACAGCACGGCAGAAAACTCGTACATCACCACATCAAATACAAAGCAACCAGAACAATGGCACAAGATACGGCGAATAAATCAATACAAGAACTTAAATTCACAAAGAAACAGTACAACATCGTTCACAAGGAATAATCACGGCACGGAATACTAAGAGCAAAACGGAACAACTTGACCAGGGAAAAACAAGACAAGCAACAAATCCATAAATTCAAGCCAACAATAAGAAGACAACACAAGTCAAATAATTCCAGCTAAGGACAAGTCAACTAAGATATAAGTTATCTATACCCCTTATGAGGTTGAGTAAATTATGAGGGATATTGAACAATTTAATTAACTATAGGTAGCTTATGAAAATATAGCATGATGATAGAGAGTTAAAACCTTTGGTTAAGTCAAATCAGAGTCAAGTAGGCGGTAAGAGTGGATCTTAAAGCAATTAGTTCTAATCAAAGTATGTAGAGGTGAAACTAGCATATAAGAACTCAAGCGTATCAAGATCAACTTCATACAGGGTGAATATAAGGACCTAAGAACCCTAAAAGATCAACCTTCTACAAATAAGTCCGAGCACACACTCGTCACCTCGCATACACAGACTAAAATCAACATAGAAGACTCAAATCCTAAAGGGTAATTCCCCCACACAAGGTTAGGCAAGATACTTACCTCAACCGCTCAAATCAAACTTGAAATCACGTTCTTTCCATGCGTATCCGACTCCAAATGGCCCAAATCTAATCAAATCAATAACATCGTGTAAATAATACTACAAGCAACTAGTTTAACTAATAAATTCGAAGCTAAGACGCGAAATTAAGAAAATTATCCAAAAAGTCCCTCAGGACCACGTCTCGAAATCTAGTGAAAGTTACAAATTTAGAAAACCCATTCACTCACGAACTCACTCGAACAAGAATCATCGAAAACCGACGTCAAAATCTCATTAAATTCTCATATTTCTATTTGGGGAACCTTCCTTTCATTTTCATAATTTTCACCCAAATTCATTGATTAGATTGAAGAAATTGCTATGGATTAATGATATACCAGTGAAATAAGGTTAGGAATCGTTATCTATGAATCTTCTCCTCAAAATCGTCAAATCCTGAGATCCAAATCATTTTTAGAAAATATGAATTTCAAACCCTCGGATTTTGTATAAACAGCCCAGCAATTCCGCACTTGCAGAAAATACATCGCAGGTGCGAAAACTCACTAAATAAACTGGGACCGCACCTGCGATCACTGAGCGGCATTTGTGGCTCCGCACCTACGGAACCCCGTCTGCACCTGTGAGCCTAGCTGCCCCTGACCAAAACCGCACCTGCGAAGCCCTCCACCACACCTGTGTGTCTGCACCTGCGGCTCCCCATCCGCAAGTGCAAAACACCAGAACTAGCTATGCTTCCACTGGTCTTTTTAAGTCCAAAATCATCCCGTTGAGCATCTTAAACATCCCCGAGGCCCCCGGGACCTCAACCAAACTTACCAACCCGTACTAATACCTTATCCAACTTAGTCGAGCCTTCAAAACACATCACATAACATCAAAATCACCAATTATGCATGGATTCAAGCCTAATAACTTATGAAATTTCCAAAATCCACAACCGATGCCGAAACACGTCAAAACTAGTCCGAAGGACTTCAAATTTTACACACATGTCATAAATGACACTACGGACCTATAGCCACTCCTGGAATCCCATTCCGAGTCCGATACGAAAATTTCACCTATCGGCCAAAATCGGCCAAAATTCTAACTTTCGCCAATTCAAGCCTAAATCTACCACAGACCTCGAAAACACATTTCGGACGCGCCCCTCAGCCCAAAATCACCATACGAAGTTTTTGGCATCATCCATAACTCGTTCCGGAGTTGTTTACATAACAGTCAAATTCCGGTCAAAACTTCATTGTTTAAGCTTCCAAAACAACAGTCCTTCTTCCAATTCGACTCTGAATCATACGGTAACTGAATCCAACCATGCATGCAGGTCGATGTACACAATGTGAAGTTTTTCAAGACCTTACGCCACCAAATGGAGCTTAAATTCTCAAAATAACCGATCGGGTCGTTACACATACGATAAGGTTAGGGAGAAGGAAGTCATTGAATTCATTGGGACTACATCATATGTCAGTTCGGGATGCCATCCAAAATTGTGTGTGACAATGAGAAACAGTTTATCGGCAGTAAAGTGACCAAGTTTCTCGAAGATCATAAGATCAAAAGAATCTTATCGACACCTTATCACCCTAGCGAGAACGGGCAAGCCGAATCAACAAACAAAACCATAATCCAAAACCTTAAGAAGAGGTTAACGATGCTAAAGGAAACTGGAAGGAGATCCTACCCCAAGTCCTTTAGTCATACCGCACGACTATGAAGTCCAGTACCGGGGCTACTCCATTTTCATTGGTTTATGGCGCTGAAGCCCTAATACCGGTCGAAGTCGGGGAGCCAAGTACCAGATACTGATATGCAACAAAGGATTCAAATGACGAGGCCATTAATAAAATCTTGGAGTTATTGTATGTAAGGCGTGAAACTGCCCTTGTTCGATTGGCTGCCCAAAAATAATGGATCGAGAGGTGCTACAATCGAAGGGACAACCTTTGATACTTTAATTTCGGGGACTTAGTACTAAGGAAAGTCACCCTAAACACTCGTAATCTCAATGAAGGGAAATTGGGTATGAACTGGGAATGACCGTACCAGATTCTAAGAGGTCACCGAGAAAGGATCCAATAAGCTCTAAATGATAAACGGAGAACAACTACCGAGAAATTGGAATATATCTCACCTAAAATGATATTACTGCTAAGGTACGTCCCCATTTCATTTGCTTTTTATTTCGTACTAACACTTGTAGGTGATCAACAAGAAGCGGCACGAAGTTTTTAGGTCTGAAAGCACGCATTGTATTCTTTTTTCCTTAGACTGGTTTTGCCCAAATGGGTTTTTCGGTAAGGTTTTTAATGAGGCAAAAATGGATCGTACTAACTTAGAATCAAGTCCGATTATGAACTGGTATCGAGTATCAATTCAACAATATTCGAGGTTCCTCTACAATCAACCTCGAATACGGGGGGGGTTACATTCGGATATGCATTACCTTCAGATATAAACTTTAGTGAGGAAATTACTTCGTAAAGGAAGGGTATCGATAGGTAGGATTTATTGTAAGGGCCAAACAGTCAAACAAATTGTGCCCACATAGATTGCTCGAGCCCTGGCGTAAAACACGTATGCATGTATGACTGCTTTGCACAAGAATAAACAGAATTGCTTTCCTTGCAATCATCTTATGTTTTACAATTTTCCTTTTTATATCCCTTAAAGGGTTTCGTACTTCCGATCCCCTGAAAATAACGATCCCAAGGGCAGTCTATAACCGGAATATGAACGACCATTCCCTCCCTCGGGGACTGTCGTTCGAAAAAATTGAACGGCCCAAGTCACTAGGCCTCGGGGGCATAAGACCTATTAGGCAATTCTCCAGTTTTTAAAGGCCACGACCACCCCACTCATGCATTGTTATCTTGGGCACGCCCGGATAGCTCGGGAAAACAAGTCTAATGGGTAGCTTCTGAAATAAAAGGCTACGGCCAAATTAACACGGCTCAGAGATGTCTGAAACCCGTAACAAAAACTAGGCTTCCGAAAAAGAAACTTTTTTCACAACTGGTTCTAAAGGCTACCCTCCGCAAACTACCATCTCGGCTACCTACTTGTGGAAAAGGTTCTGGTTACACCGAAACCCCAAGACGCCTTAAAAAAAGTAAGACAAAGGCAAGGTTTGTTTGAACTTTCGAACATAGCCTAAATTATTTTATGATAAGGCGTTCTGGCCCTTATCATAAAATAATTTAGGCTATGTTCGAAAGTTCAAAGGCAAGGTTTGTTTGAACTTTCGAACATAGCCTAAATTATTTTATGATAAGGCGTTCTGGCCCTTATGAAATAAAGTAAAGGGAAAATTTGAAATCCAAAGGGGAAAGAAAGCCTTATATATATAATCTTTTTACAAAGGCCACAATTGCCCGATTTAGAAATTTACAATGGCCAAAGCTGCCTCAAAAAGATGCTAAAAGCAAAAAATAAAAACATCTAAAGGCCTAAGTAGCCTAAGTGGCCTGGTCCTCATCGGGGGCAGCGTCTTCATCCTCAGGGTCTTCCCTACCTTCAGATTCAGTTAAGCTCTCAGAGTCTTCCTCGGGAAAAGCCAGCTTCCAGAACCTGGCTTCTTCTACCTTGGCATTCTCGATTTCCGCTAGTATGTCGAAGCCCTGAGCATGGATTCCCTTGAGATCTTCCCTTCGAGCTTGACACCTTGCATGATCCACCATGCTCTTGTCCTGCGCTTGAATAGCCTTGACGTCAACCTTGAATTGGGCCACTTTAGCATTAGCTTTGGTATTGGCCACAACCACCTTGGATTTGGCCGCTTTGAGCTCTGTGGCCAGGCTCTCTTGGACATAAATAACCGAGTTAAGCTCATATTAGAGATCCTCGATCCTCTTGTCCTGCACCAAGGTTTTCTCTTTTGCAGCCCGAAGCTGGGCCTCGACCGACGCCAGTTGTGCTTGGACAACTTCCTTTTCCAAGGTTATGAGGTCCATCTTTTTCTTGAACTCCTCGACCTCAGTTTGTATCACGTCTACCTGCGCCTGGAGCTGCCCGATTTGTTCAAGCCTTTGTCGAACCTGCATGATCGTACCATTAGCCATTGTGTCCAGTTCATTGTCACTATCTTCAAGTACTCAATTTACTTGCTCGGCCCACTCGGCATGCTCCTTCCGAGCCGCATCTAACTCGGTCTGAAGTTTCTCACTCAGAAGCTTATAAGTATCTTTTTTCTCGGTAAGATCCCGAATCAAAGCTTCGTGCTGGGTTAACTCCTCCCAGATTCGTAGGAAAGCCTCATGGCGCAATACCGAGTCCTACAAGCATAAAGAAAGGTGTTAGGATTATTTGCAACTTCAAATTTAAAATAAATAATGAAGTGACACTCAAAATTAACCGATTCAAAGCATGTCGGGCCTTATTGAATAGGTAGGGCGCTTCCACCGCGTCCGTCACGACCTAGTCTTCTTCGGTCACCAAGCAACTAAGGTAGCTAGCAACCCCCACAGGGCAGAGAAAACCCAGGCATCCTCCGGGATAGAGAAAACTATTGACTGCCTGCGGTCAGGTTAAGACTCGGGGCCGAGAACCGATCCACCAACTTTGGGCTCGATGAAGACCCACTGCCACCCGATGATGGTGCCTTTCTTGGCACCGACAAGTCACCAAGCCCGATGACATCTTCTAAGGCAGTGGACTCTAACCCATCCAAGAAGTTATGGATATCAGTCGCCCCCTGAGGCCCCTCGTAAGAACGGCCTTCTAGCATACTGGCCTCACGTATCATGGCATCTGAGATCTGAGGGGACCCAGTAAGGTCGATCACCCCAAGCTCGTCTCTCGGAGCCCCTTCCTATGCTTGAGAAGCGTCAGCCCCGGTCTCTCTCTCGACTTCCATGGCTTGGGGAAAAGTAACCGCACTCCGTTCTGATTTGCGGGTCCCAGCCAATACCTTCTTGACAGCCTCCCCGGCTCGAGGCAAAGCGGTCTGCACCCGATCCACTAGCTCGGAATTATCTTATTCTTCTTCCTGAGACTCATCCCTTATTCGGTGGATCGAGTCCGTTGGGAGGGCGCTGGTACTTTCCTAAGCGTTACGCGCCAGCCTCTTCTTTGGTTTTTTCTTCTCCAAGTCCAGAGAGCTCAGGTCCCTTTTCCTTTTCTTCTCGTCACCTTGCTTCAGAGCAGGGTACTCAAGAGGCACGTCCTTATCCTCGGATGAAGGACTCATAGCAACATCCTTTGGGAGGCCTACAAAAGAAAATAAAGTCGATAAGAACTCTACAGCACAAAGAGAAAGTCAAAACCTTATTGAACTAGAAAGAAAAACTTACCTTGATTACGGGCCTCCCACCGACCCTTCAATAACTCCATCCAAGAACGCTCGGAATATGGTCTCTGTGACACAAATTCCTCAACCCATTCCTTGAGTTGAGGAACTACATCTGGCATCTGGGACACAGATGCAACACCAAAAACATCGATAAGAAAGGATATAAGAGGGGAAACAACAAATTAAATCTTCAAGGCAAAGTCATACTTACGTTTCATGTTTCATTTCTCGGGAAATGACATGTCCTCGGCAGGGATCAAGTATGAAGTCTTTATTCAAACAAATCGGCCCATCCAACCTCGGTCCCGAGCCTTATATATACTTGAGAACGGGGCCCTAGTGTCCCAACGAGCAAGATTGATTAATCCCCCTCGATAGAGTCGGGGATTGTAGATGCGCATAAGATGATCGAGGGTGAAGGGACACCCCTCGATTTTGTTTACGAAGAATCGATGGAGAATCACTATTCTCCAAAAGCAGGGGTGAATCTGACCAATAATCACATCGTACCTCTTGCAGAGGGCAATAATGATCGGGTCTAAGGGACCCAACATGAAGGGGTAAGAGTAAACACTTAAAAAAGGCTCCACGTGGGTCGTGATTGACTCCTCAGGCGAAGGCATCGCCACATGCTTATTGGCCCAGTTGCAATCTTCTTTAACCTTGGTGAGGAGATCATCGGTGATGGTACATATGTACCTCGAGACCGGCTAACATTGACCCGGTACCGAGGAAGTTTTTTCAATCTTAAAATCAGTAACGGTAGAGCACCCTGCAAGAACGAACTCCTCAGGGTGTGGTTCTGCCACAACCCCGTCGCCGGCAGGTCATGATGAAGAGGCGGCCTCCTTTTGCAGGACAGTCTTAGAAGTTTTTGCCATTGTAGAACAGAAGAAAAGGAAATTAGGAAGGTATTTGTAGCGGTTTGCTAAAAGTTCAAGAAATTTGGGTGCAAAAGTTGGAGAGCAAAGGGATTTTTGAAGAACAAGAATAAGAGGAGCTTTGAACGTAAAGTTTGAATGAATGAAAGTTAGGGTATTTATAGCTCCATCATGATGGTTCAGAACTGGTAGTGGCCAATCAGCAACTGACAGGCATTTAATGCCTTAGTAACTGGACTGACGGTACGTTCCGGTATCCATTTGTAGGTTACGTCATAGTCGGGTGTCTCAATGACCATTTATTGCTTACGTCATGGCCCATCGAGACGGGATTCGGAAGTTCATATCGTTTCTCGTCATTTTCTCTCCGAGGAACGAGGGGACTATCTGTATACGGTCAAAACCAGGTTCGCCTCTTGTGTGACTAATCGAGATTGGAATATGATAGGTTAAAGTTTGACCTCGAATTATATCGAACCGAGGTGCGAAGTTATATCGTTAAGCTCGAGACCTCAGGACTGAACAAAATCGAGATCAGACGAGATCGAAGGAAATTTGCCAAGTCGAATAACATAAGGACGAAATATCCGCAATCGATTGTAGATCACGGCGAAAATCTCGGCACATATCAAGAATAGGCCGATTAATTAGCAAATTATGAGATTTTTTACCTTGTATAGAATTGTATCAAGGGTAGTACTCCCCTACTACATAAAGGGGGTCTGATAATTTTGTAACACACATCACAATATGCAACACAAAGCAATATACTGTCATTTCTAGCTTTTATCATCTTGTTATTCAGTTTATACATCTGTTAAGGCATCTCTTGATTCAAGGATGATCGAACTCGAGGGCCAAGGTTGTTCGATTTGCGTGGTTTGCATTTATTCTTTTATCGTTGATTTCAATATTAATTTGTTTTCTTAATTTGTATCAAGTTATATCATATATTCTTAAAACCGCGTATAAATTCAATTGTTATCCGATTTTTAGAGTAAACACTGATGAAGGTTGCAAGGTTACAACTTACGTTAGATGGGCATTTGTTTCTGAGAATCTTTTGTTTTAGGTTTTGGAACCTTTTTTTTTTGGGAAAACATGTTTGTGCTATTAGGAGTTAGGACTCGAGAATTAGATTTGAAGTAAAGCCTGGATAATTAAGTGGACTTTGATCAATTTTTAGAAAATATTTTGGGAGAATATTACTGAAAGAACAGTTTGTGTAATACTAAAACAAGTTTCGGTTAATTATAATCTTTGAATTTTTCTGAATGTTACCAAAATATTGTTTTAGGAAGTGCCTCAAGCTCATTCAACACAAAACCTGTTTGAGAAAAAACAAACCATTTCCGAAAATTTTAACCAAGTTAATAAATTATTTTTGCTGCTGCCTCAATTTAAAATCACTCAACAACATACTCATTGAATTCACGCGAATGGAGTGGTAGTGTGTATGCAGGCTCTAATTCTATCTTAGGGTGATAGAAAAGTTATTTTAAATAGACGCTCGACTCAAGAAAAACATATTATAGATGATTTGAAAAAGAAAAATAATAGTAAAGAAGTCATGTTAAAAATAATGAAACAAGAACTGCGACAACGGCAAAATAACAAAGCAATAAGATAACATAATAGGAAAATGGTAATATAAGTAGGCGTTTGGACATAAGAACTGTAAAATTCCAAAAAATGGCGAAAAAAATTTTGGTATTTGAAATTTAAAGTTGTGTTTTGACATAAAACTCAGTTTGGGTTGTTCTGAAGTTTTTTGAGTGAATTTTGAAAAACAGTTTTTTGGAGTTTTGGAAATTTTCAAAATGTATCTAAGAGTGAATATTGAAAATTTTATGAACAAACGGGGGTTTCGAAAAAATGTGAAATATTTTTGAAAAAAAGGGGAAAAAAATTATGTCCAAACGGGCTCTAATATTAACCAATTAAAATTATTCAGAGAGCCTAATTACGTTTTCTTATTTGTGAAGTATGCTCCGATGTAGTTTTAATTTTCTTTTATATAGCTAGTTAGTTTCAGGTACCCTAAATTCGTCTCTTTTCGTGTTAAACCTTATGGAGTTGCAATCCATTTCCTATGCAGGAGACACATTGTCATAATGCCTTAACTTGATAATTAACATTCATTTATATTACGTTCGTTGTAAGAATTTAAGATGACATTTTGACCAAGTAAAACTAGAAATTATAAGATGACATCGTTTTACCAAATCAAGTTGATTTCTCTTGATACAGTGAAACCACAGAATACTTTCTTGTGGAAACACAACTGGCCACAAGGCTACAACTGACTTCCATGAGTCGGGCGCTATAGAGATAATTAAGTTAATACCAGATCTTAGTTTGTATACAGTTCGAGAATACATTATAATTAAACGACATGATTAACCAGCCATGACTAAATCTCAAACATAGATGTTTCATGTATCTAATACAGATCTTGAAACCTTGCAACATATACCACCATCATCACGCTTTAAGACGATGCCTTTTTATGCCTTATTATACCCCGTTCCTCGTCCAACTCAAAGTTTGCTTTAGAAAAGTCATTGCTTGTGAAAAATGCTTTGAGATCAGTAATGCCATAATCAAGAGCCTGCGAGGATTTTAGTATGGAAATTGGTTAGCAACCAGTTGCGCACTTTGGGAACCAACAGATAAAGATCATGCTTCAATATCATAGGAAGATCGGGCATTGTGAGTATAGTTACCTTGCTTTGTAGCTCATCCACTTTGATATCGATATGGTCTAGATTGGCAGTAGAACCCGAAACAATTTCCTCAAACTGCATTGCGTCGTGTACAAGTCCACGTAGGAGGTGAAGAATGATAGCATTGAAATCTTTTTTGTATGTCATGTACTTTTTAAAGCTCTGCATGAAAATACAAAACCATTTAAACTGTCTCTACTGAGAACTATTACTGGGGCATATGAATGTATCACCAACACCCACATCTAGCATCAGAACATATGTAAAGTCTAAAACATGGTCAACTTATAGGACAACTTTCTTCATTTGACATGTAGAAAGTGGGTGTAAATTCTTGTCACTCAAAATTGATCAAATAAAGAAAGAAAAAAAGTTGTATTAATAAAGAACTCTGGGTCCTAATAACTATTATATATCAAATTATGGCCGTGGTGGAAGCTCAAAGTAAACCATTTGGTGGCTACATCTCTACCTGAACAACCACCTGACTAATTTAGAGAAGAACCTAATTAATTCAGAGAGCCTGACTTAGACAGACACCAGACATAAAATAGGATTTAAAATTCAAGTAATTTTGTCAAGTCTGATAAAATGTTGGAATTCAATTTTTTTTTATAGCTCGCTCAGCTACATTAGGTATTTAATTTTAGCTGGAATACCAACATTTTGGGAGTTAAAATCATTTATTTCTTCCTTGCTTTCTTTGTTTATTTTCTTTCATTAGGAAAATCAACAATTGAGACCCCACCACAAGTCCAAATTAAGATTTTATACAAGCTTTGCTGGTTTTGTGAGATAAAATGTAAAATCTCTCAAGAACATATAGGTCCATTCTCAGTTGTTTTAGTCAAAGAAACGTTCACTACGTTGAGAACACTGATACTGATTCGATTAGAACACTGGTACTACTTCAATCAGATGAATCTTGCTATGAAAGCAGGGGAAACTTTAAATATTAGGTCTTGGGAGGGTTTTGCTGGAGGAGATTTTGTTACCCCGTCCTTCTCCAAATTAAAATGGTCAACAGATATATAAACATTACCAAAAGTAAGGAATGCAAAAAAAAGAAACCTAAGCTGAACATTTTGTGGTAAAAGGGTCAAGTGATCATGTCTTACGTAGGTCTAACATGTGAGACAAAGCATTAAGAGTGCTGATTAATTACCTTTTGCAAAGCTTTTTGCACCCCGAATTTCTGAGTTGATATAAATGAATCTAGGAGGACACGAATTGCCATGTCCACATCTTCTTGAGTAACATGTTGTCTAAGATGCATTCTTGCATGGGCTTCAGACATCCTTATCATGGATTCGATGTGCCTCACTGCTATGGGAACTCCTTGTCCATGCTGTACATGCAAATGGAATAATATGTAAGAGAATGCCTCATTAATAAAAAGTTCAAATTAACATACTTCAAATAGTTCAAGAAAAAAGGTTCAATGAATGACAATCTCACCGAAGATTCTCTCCTTAATTCAGCATAAACCTGTGTGAGCTTGTCCAAGTCCCCATCGTGTAATTTCGGGAATACATTCAACTTTGCATAAGTTATGTACTTCTTTAGCAACTCTTGAGGAATTATCTGCGGGGAAAAAAACTTACACAGGTTTTAGAAAAAACATAATGTTCAAACAAATAGTCAAAAAACGAGCTATAAGGACAACCTCAGGGTCAGTTGGCGCCATAGCGGCACGGGCATCATCCCGTGAATCAGTAAAGGATTTCTCATCTAAAGTAGCACCTTTTGCTTGTGACCTGAAATGACTATCAACTACAAATTTTGCAAGCATCTCATCTATGACTGGATCAACCACATCCTGCACATATTCAATTCCCTTCAGGTCAAAAGTTGCTGAGGAAAAAGCTACATCAGATGTGACATGGCTCCAACAGAATGAGGAATATAACCTTGACCACACAGAGTACATCAAAGCGAGAAATGATTGGATCTGTCAATTCCACATTTTGCGTCAAAGTCTTCGAGGAATCATATCTACAAGAACGAAATAAGAGAAAAAAGTCACTCAACCAAAACAGGAAAGAAATGTCAGAAAAGGACAAACATTAGAGCATAAGCTGCTTTACAGGATAAATAACGATTCCAGAAAGTGGAATATTTGATTCTACCTAATTGTATTTGCACATTAGAACAACTTCAAAAGCATGGGTTGGGATTGGATTAAGTGAACGTGAGGTAGCAAGGCTAAAGACAGGAAATGTTACGAACTTGCAGTACAGCAAAAGAAAATGGAAACCTAAAATTAATGCATAGATTAAGCAAATGTTAAGAAGGAAGCCAAGATCTGGCGATTAAAGATGTAGGGAAACCACAGCTATAATGCAGGGATTAAGCTAGAGTTCCAAGGTGGTGCCTAATAGCTGGTATACGACAAATAGTAACATCAACTTAGGAAGAAATGTCTACAGTTAGGACCACACAATCATCCTATTTCTCAATACATCAATATTCAGTTCTCATATACCTTCCTCCAATAGGATTTGCAGCAGCAATAACAGAACAACGGGCCTGGAGAGATGTGACGATGCCAGCCTTTGATATGCTTATACTCTGCTGTTCCATTGCTTCATGAATACTCACTCTAAACCAAAAATACATAAATGATGAGGAACAAGAGAAGCAGGAGAATGTTATAACCAGAAAATGATTTAGGGAAGAGCGGCTAAAAGTGAACAGCTATCAGATTTGCGTACCTATCCTGATCATTCATCTTATCGAACTCGTCAATCAAACAGATTCCTCTATCAGCCAGAACTAATGCTCCTCCTTCAAGGGTCCATTCCCGAGTGACGGGGTCCTTGTGTACTGCTGCTGTAAGCCCTACAGCAGAAGCTCCTTTTCCAGTTGTATAGACAGCCCGCTGTCCTGTCTTCTCCACATACCTGATAGGTTTGGATGGTGATTACAGTATTCATAGATTCAAAATCAGGTCATTCTAGATCTCTACTTACTTGAGGAACTGTGATTTTGCAGTGCCCGGATCACCTAGCAGGAGAATATTTATGTCTCCTCTCAGTCTGTGTTTTCCTTCAACATTCTTCTCTTGGCCACCAAACATCGCAAGAGCTAAGGCAGTCTTTATGTCTTCATGACCATAGATTGATGGAGCAATGGACTTCGATATCTGAGAACGTTAAATAAAAATATATGAGAAAAGAGATTGCTGAGATAGTCTACAAATTGAAAGAACCAATCGAACTTTCAATTGACTCAAGGCAGATGTGCGTACTCGTTCTCCAATTCGGGGGTCTTTTGCCAGCTTTTCAATTTCTTCCTTGTCCTCCTGAGTTAGCTTGTAAGCTGAAAAGAGGTCTTGCTTTTTTGTAACATAATTTGCTTCAATCACAGTAGCAAAAACAGGAAACCCATTCTTGGTATTCAAGGACAAGTCAAAGTTGTTTGTGTAGACTCCTGTGACCTCCTGACATTAGAAAGAGACACTTCCTGTCTTTAGGGAAGAAGTCTGGGAACACTTTTAAACCACAAGTTTAAGTAATGCTCAATAATGCACATGCCAAAATATTCTTTTAATTTGGATTAAGTTATCACAAACAAGCCAGAAAAGGTGGAGCCTTACTATCTCTTCTCCTGGTCGGGCACAATCAATAAGATCATTCAACAGTATCACTTCCTTGTATCTAGGAAGCCGACCAGCTGGAACAATTCCTGGGCTTTCTTGTAGTGTCAGTTTCTGGTAGTTCCTGTATATTGTCTGCAAAACAATTAGGAAATGGAATCAGATTGCCAACTTTGTAGTTTTCTTTCTACAGGAATATACAAAACAAAGTTTACCTGCTCAACATTGACAGTGAATGGTCCTTTGGATTGGCACTCTGGGCAAGAACCAACCTTGACTTCTGAGTACGAGTTCTGGAAAAAAGGACCCAAAATTGCTCCACACTTGTTGCAATCATATTTCACTTGTTGCAACTGGGGAAAGACACCAGAACGTCGGGTGACAACTCCACCAATACGAATCATTGTATTCAAATGGATCTGCCTGCAAAGAGTTACAAATTCAAGTACAGTTTTGTTTATGCTAGAAGTAGTCAACAAAAGCAGACAAGTAAAGGATTTTACCTTATATTGCGAATCTGATCATAAACTGGTAAGTTGGTAATCCTGACATAGACTTTTTGATGAATTTGCTTGTAGTTGGGATGAAGATCAAAGACAACTTTGTTAGCAACTTCTTCCATCACTTCAAGGACAGACTGAGGTGCATCTGCCAGCCAGATAGCAATATTGGGATGGACATATATGAATTGTTTGTAATCAATCTCGAGGCTACACTTGTTAACTGCATATAAAAGATGAACAATTTAAAGAAGAGCTAAATTGATAAAAAATCTCAGTAGAACTCGTAAATGCTAAATTCAATCTAGTCAAGGTCAGCGAATTTCGCCACTAATGACTTGACAAGCTATTAGCATAGTGTTTTTACCTGATACCATCTCATTAATCTGTCTAAGATATTCAAAGTCCCCATGTTCACTTTTTGGATTTACATATGTGAGTAAGAATTCCTTGAACTTCTTAGCAATGAAACGCCGGACTTCATCTCTAGTTACCCATTCCCTAAGAGTTCCCTGAACTCTGTACATCTCAAACTCTCCTTCATCATTTTCATCATCCTACAGGGAAAATTCAAAAAAAAGTAACAGATATATTCAGGAAATTCAATTATCATTAGCCTAAGTAGAAAGGTTAAATAAAGCACAAACCTCGTAGGCATCATCATCAGTTTGATCAGTCATTGGCACATCCTGGCTAGAATTTACTCGTTGTGATGCGCCTGGTGAACTCGGCATTGCATCAGTATCATCAAAGTTTCTTTGTGTGTTGGTGGGCCTGAAATCAGCTCTAGTCCTTTTTGATGGCCTATAGTTGTCATCATCAGTATCTGTAGCCAAATACATGAACGTTAGCTATTGTGCTCTCAATCTGCTCTAAAGTCAAATCCATTAACACAAGGCAGTAGAGTCCCACATAATCATACCTCTAAACAAGTTAAAGTTCACATATATTAGCTCTTACCAACAGCTGGTCAAACCTTAACGGTCGGGAGTTCATAAAAATCAACCAGTGTTCAGTAGCAGACACCAAAATAATTTGAGGGGGCTATGGCATAACTCCTATTTACAAATTTGGAAAATAATACTTGGTCCCTTCTTTTAAAACCTCCTATTTATAGCTACAGAAATTTCTAGACTTGTTTTAGAACACAAGTTTCAAAAGTGTTTCTTTGTTTCTTGAAGTACTAGTAACTAAGAAGGAAGGAACATACACTAGATGTTGTGATTATTTTCAGGACAATGGTGAACATTGTGTGGAATTGGTAGCTTTCTAGCAAGAAAGAAATGCACTGCGAAAATTCAATAAATTGCATATATAATGTAAATAACCCCAATCCAACCATGAAATACATGGAAATGAGTTTCACCAACCAGTGAAAAATAAAAAAGTTAAGAGAGACAGTACTTATAAAACAACATACCTTGATCGTGAAGAAGTTGAGGAAGCTTGCGGTTCGTGACCTGTACATCTCTAGTGTCAAGTTCCACTTCAGCAGCCCGACGATCTGCCATGATTTGATCCAAATCTCTTTCATCCTCCATCGAATCATCCAATCCCAGCGATTCATACTGATCATGCTCTTCCATCCTCCGATAATCCCTGTAATTTTGTTACCAATTCCAAAAAAATCAATAACAACATCAACCTTAACAATTCATAATCACACTTATATTTAATTTAACAGTAGAAGTACTAACTCGAGGTAATTATCGTTGAAAAGGTCCTCTCCGTCTTCTTCCTCTTCGATATCTTCTGGCTCGTCTCGTATGATATCGGGATCGACAGAGGCTTCATCTTCTTCGGAGTAATTTTGGCTAGTGTTGAAAGGGAGCTGATCGGTGTTGAATCCTACGGACGTCGGAGAATCAGGAGTTGACACCGGATTTCCGTTTCTGTGATCTGATGATGACGGAGAACCCGCCGGAGGATGAGCACTATCGCCGTTAGAATCTTCGCCGGCCATTTCCTCTCTCTGTTTCTCACTTTCTACTAGAGGGGAAGTATCTGTAGGGCTTTGGAAATGAAGTGAGATTGAGCGCCGCCAAGTTATATGTCTTGTTGTTTTGGCGGGAAAAGTTGGCGCCAAAAATACGAATGGGCCCAACTCCGGTGGGCCGAAGGTTGGAAGCTGACCCAGTAGTGCAGTAACTGAGGTAGAAATGACACCGTGTAGCCACTCTAAAGGGGGAGTGCACGGTTAGCCATTAATTAGAGTTATATTTATTTTTAAGCCGCTATCTAAAATGTATTTACTCTTTAGCGAGTGTTTTAATAAACTTTTATCTGCTTGCTCGAAAATACCCTTGTGCTAGACATGGTATCCTTAACTTCATGAGTGTTAAGGACAAAGTGTCCTGAATTAGCACCTTTTTTTAAACTTTAGGACATTTTGTCCTTAATTTTATATGTGCAGTGTAAATGTTAAGGACATGGTATCGTTAACTTCATGAGTGCCGTCTAAATATTAAGGACATGATGTCCTTGACTTCATGAGTGTTGTGTAAATATTAAGGACATGGACACCATGTCCTTAATTTTTACACATCACTCATGAAGAAAGGATAAAAACGTATTTTCGTATTAATTTTAGTAGAGTAGTGGCTATTTTTGCTCCACCTTAAAATTGCTGGATAAAAACTAAATACCACATTAAAAAATGAATACCCCATGTTATTTCCACTCTAAAAAGCTACTATTTAGGAATTATCCCGTACATCCTGAATTTCAGGTTTCAGTTCAATTTTTCGGGACAAAAATATTCTGAATATTTCTAAAAAATTAAGATTTTTAGTCTAAAATTTCAGGACAAAATAAATACTGAATAATATCTAAATAACATCCGTAAGAATGGCAATGTATACACTTGCCCCTGATAGAGATGGGGATAATCCATTGATTAAAAAATCATAATTTCTAGGTGTTATAAGTGTTACCTAATTAATTTTCTCAACTAAACTATACTTATTACTACCTGACATCAATTAAGTGCGCCTTAATTCTGAATTAGTGTAGTTGAGTATATTAATTATTTACATCCATTTTTTAACATTAAGGTTTATACTATTCAGAGATTTATAATATTAATTACTTTTACGCTGATCGTTAATTAAGCACTCTTCCTTTTACATGGATTTTGGCCGCAAACTGAAATAAATATACTTTAATTTGCTAATAATGCGAAAGAAAGTTCATATTAATACTAGATTTTCATCCATCGTTACAAAATAAGTGAATGTAGTGTTACTTAAGCCCGGTATGTAATTAACTAAATATTTATTTGCGCTCAATATTTAATTAAAATTAAACAATTTAACATCGATCGCCAAAAATTAATTGAGAATATACAACACCTAACCATCAATAAGTTATACATACATCTATTAAAGATATTTATCTTATATTTATTGATTTGGTGTAAGCACTAAAAGTGAGTAGATTTTTATCCTAAAAACATATCCATTATGTGAGCTACTAAGTTGACATTTCCCCTCGATATCTTGGAAAATTAAATTTTTGGGTCTGATTTTTGTAGGAGTGACAAATAAGAGGGTTGAACCTGTCAAAATAAAATAAATTAATAAATCGATCACGCTCCAATGACTAAAAACTCGATTTTAGTCAAAATATATTAGGTCAAGATGAGTCACATATAAAAAAAAATAACCCGTTCAACATGATTAAACATTATCTATCTTTTAAAAAATAAAATTAATGTGTTTTCATAATTTATTAGCTTAATAAATACCTGCAATTTTACTATCCAAATTCGCATAGGATAAGAACCTTCTGTGTATAAGAAAAAAGATGGTGAAAAATGTTGTGGTCAAATAGAATAAGGGCATGTTTGGCCATAAGAAATTTTTCACTTTTTTTTGAAAATTTTTTGTTTCTTTCTGAATCAGCATTTCTCAATGAAAATTTCAAATTTCACTTGAAATTAAATTTTGGAATTTTTGAAAATTCGAAAAAATTCAAAAAAAAAAATTCAAAATTTTCACTTCAAATCACTCGCAAAAATTGAAAAACACCTTCAAATTATATTCACCCCCGAACATAACTTAATTTCAAATACCATTTTTCACTTAAAAAAAAAATCACTTTTTTCTGCATTTTTTACAATTTTTATGTCCAAACGCCCACTAAACCCGAGTGAGCGGTGGACCGTTAATTCAGTTAAGACTCTTCTGCTCCTCATATGGTTGGACTGGTTTTGCTTCATTTCTCATCAAATTGCATTATCCTTCTTCTAATTCTAACGCCCAAATGTAGTCATTTTCTCCCTTATTTTCTTCCTTTTTCTCGCCCTCTCTCTCCTTACAACAAAGAATTGAAAAATAATAATAAATTCTCAAGTACCATTTACAGAGGGAGAGAGTCATATTACATTACATATCTATTTTCATTTAAAAAAAAAAAAAAAGGGAATTTGGGTATTTAGTTTGATCAAATTATAGTGTTATGGCGAGGTTGTTGATTGAGGCTGAAGCTATAAAGATTGGATAAAGACAGCAGATGCTTTATATTGAAAGTAATTGGGGATCTGTGAGGTCTCCGTCAGACTGTAAAGGAAAATGTATTCTCCTCCGTTGTCTTCTTCAAGCCGCGACCGAAGCGATTCCAAAGCGCGAATTAACAACAATACAAATAGCTCACAATTGCGACTTTATCAAATTTGGCAAGGAAGAAATGTAATGCTGGCCCCTTTTTGTTTTCTTTGTTCTATGTTCTTTGTGTTTCTCCTTATAATTATGTTTTTGTTTGCAAGTACCATGTTGTTCAATTATCATCCTTTAACCAAAAAGTTATAAATTTAACCACCTTAGTTTATTCCAAATAAATAAATAAAATCAGTTGGAGGGACATGGTTAGTGAGGATTCATATAACCGACTTCAATTTGCTTGGGATTAGGCATGTGGCCAGGGTAAGGCTGCGTACAATAGACTGTGGAAAGCCGTGGAAACAGTCTCTTGCAGAAATGCAGGGTAAGGTTGCGTACAATAGACTGTTGAGGTCCGGCCTTTTTCCGGACCTTGCGTATAGCATGAGTTTAGTACATCGGGATGCCCTTTGTTGCTGTAGTCATCTAAGCAAAAACTGTGACGCCCATCACAGAGGGCGGGTCAAAGAAAAAGATTGGCAAGCTTCTAGGCTAGTAAGCTTTTGAAGAAGGATTGCATATGACATCTTAGGAAATTCCTTCATAAAAAAATTGGAGAGATGACTGAAGTGATAAATAAGACAGTGCACAAGTTTATAGGATATGCGCGCTTTTGGCTAGATGATAGCTTAGCCCAAGCTATAAATATGTGAAGTCTGTTGGCCAAAGTGGACAATGCGTTCCACGGGTCTGAGTTGTGACAGAAAAAAACAATCATTCAACTATGCATTGTAGACTAATTGATGTAAGGAAAAAAATATGCATTGTAGACTATCATGTACCGATAAATCCCTACCATCTGATTATAGTCTTTTATATCTATGCAGAGATTCTACCTTGGAGGCAGACTTGTATTTGGTCCAGATATTAGAGCACTGTTTCTTACCTTGTTCTTAATCCTAGTTCCAGTAGCATTATTTTGTGCTTTTGTTTCAAGAGGACTCATCAATGCATTCCCCCATCGATTAGGCTATCTTATTGTGGCTATATCTCTTCTCTTCTCAGTCTTTGTAAGTTTTCAACTTCTTTTACTTGTCTATTACTGGCTATCTGTTTCGAATCTATCTTTATCTTCTGTTACTTTTAACACCACCAACGTTACTTTTAGTGAGGGCAGCCTTGGCGTAATTGGTAAAGTTGCTGCCATGTGACCAGGAGGTCACGGGTTCGAGCCTCTTGCAGAAATGCAAGGTAAGGCTGTGTACTATAAATCCTTGTGGTCAGGCCCTTCCCGGACCCCGTGCATAGCGGGAACTTAGTGCACCGTGTTGTCCTAACGTTACTTTTAGTCGCTCGTCTACTTCTATGTAAATGCCATTCAAGCAGAGACATAAACTGGATCAAACTATGTTATAGAGTCTGCATACACACGTCGATCTTAAATTCGCATGTTACTGTTCTACCATGATAAGCTATAGGATTGCCATGTTATAAGCACAGTTCATATGTTGCACTTGTAAAAATCTATTTACAAATCTTGGTTCTTGTTGCTCTTTTGTCCAATTCATCCGCATTAGCCTATGAATATTCCTCTCATAATCTCCAAAAAGAAAAATGTACTGTAATTATGCTAAGTGTTATAGCTACTTTATCACTCGATTTATTCTAAAAAGAGGACAGCAAAAATTGCCACTTCCCATTTTGGTTCTGTCTTAATCTGTCAAAAGTTATTTACATATTGTGTATAATAGGTAATGCCTAACATATTGATGTAAATTATTGCAGATTGTAGTTCTCCTATTGCTAACTTCAGGAACAGATCCTGGAATTGTTCCGCGAAATACCAATCCTCCAGAAACTGACGAAGAATTTGATACCTCTAGCATCTCCACAAGTTGTTTAGGAAGTCAGATTGGTCCTCTCAGTTTACCGCCTATGAAAAATGTTACTGTCAATGGAATAGTTGTCAAAGTAAAATACTGCAAAACGTGTATGCTATATCGGCCACCACGCTGCTCTCATTGCTCCATATGCGACAATTGCATTGAACGTTTCGACCACCATTGCCCATGGGTGGGACAGTGCATTGGGAAGGTAGGTCTGAGCAATGCCTGCATTTCAAAAGGTTTTGTCATCTAAATAAATTGTGCTTTAGCATCTGCTTAATATTTTCACTTCTGCCAAACATACTTAGACTTTCATGTTAATTTTTGACATTATTGGAGCTCTTGTCAAGGAATCTTGATTTGTGCTTCCCTTTATCTATCTGGGCTAAATAATTTTGTTATTTCTCATTGTTTGAGTTACCTAAGGTTAAAGGAGTTGCATTTATACTGTGCATTCTTTCTGCCTTTTTTTTTTTTTTTTGCAACCATCTCGTTTGTGTATATGCTTTTTCAATTGTATCTGTTGAAGTGTGTGACCATCTCATCTAAAAATTTAAGTTGTTAGAGAGAGCATATTTTTACTTACTTAATTATGTCTTTAACACGCCCCCTCAGTGTGGGCTTGATTCTAGTTGATAAGCCAAGCATGTGGAAATTCTTTTTGATATTGGGTGGCGGTGCGACTCGAATACAGGACCTCTGCCTGCTCTGATGCCATGTTGAAGTGTGTGACAATTTCATCTAAAAGTTTAAGTTGTTACCTGACTCACTTTTTTTACTCCTAGTTGTCCAATTCAAAGGCCTAATATATTTGCATTATTTTTTGCAGAGGAACTATCGTTACTTTTTCATGTTTGTTTCCTCTACAAACCTCCTGAGCCTCTACGTCTTTGCGTTTTGCTGGGTAAATATAAAGAAGATAATGGAAGCACATCATTGTAACCTTTGGAGCGCGTTTCTCAAGTCACCTGTTTCAGGCATCCTTATAATATATACATTTGTAGTTTCTTGGTTTCTTGGAGGTCTCACAGCATTTCACTTGTACTTAATACTCACAAATCAGGTCCATTCCCCCCCCCCCCCCCCCNTTTTAGTTACTTTACTCGTTCCGCTTCTAATCCTTCATAATACTGTTTCCCATGCAGACCACATATGAGAATTACAGATATCGATATGAGAGGAAGATGAATCCTTTTAATCTTGGATGTGCTCAAAATTTTAAGGAGATCTTTTGTACTAGCATGCCAAGTTCCAGGATCAATTTCCGGGCACAGGTGAAAGTTGATCGATCTTCAAGCTTCAATGCATCATCTTACTTGGGTGGGACGACGAATACAGTTATGCACAAAATGAACTTTGACGTGGAGGTTGGGAGAAGACAGGCTGTTGATGCCGATGAGTGTAAAGAAATAGATAGCCGGATAAGAAGCATAGGTGCTCGATTAGACCGATGAAAGATGAGGGCTGAGACCATAAAGGCCATTGGGAAATAACATCATCGATCGGGTGTACAGACATTGGCTGCTGAGTTTAGAACAGGACGTGGTATGAAGCACAGCGAGAAGTGGTCATCGTTGCAATTGATCCTTGAAATTCTAACATAACGCATTAGCCATATCGATCCTATATGGCTAATGCATTACTTTCATTTCTTCTGTCACAA
The DNA here is from genome assembly GCA_005239505.1 of Nicotiana paniculata. NCBI lineage: Eukaryota > Viridiplantae > Streptophyta > Magnoliopsida > Solanales > Solanaceae > Nicotiana > Nicotiana paniculata. Next base: position 108,010 of record ML366588.1, read on the forward strand.
TATTGCCACAGCATTTGAAATTGTAGGATCGTTGTGGCCGGAGGGATGGGGGCTCAATAATTTTTTTTTCTTTGTGAATGATTAGCAGCTCTTAGAAATGGTAATTCAATTTTATTATTCTTTTGATGACATAACCATTCAGTGAATCTTTTGCAGATGAAGTTGTAAGATACAGCTGCTTGTTTATATTTCTAAAACTGGAGTTTCATATGGCCATAGAATGAAATGACTTTGCATATACAGGACAATTGTTGGGATTACAAGTAAATGTGAATAATTTTGTGCCTAGAAAGAAGCTTTAACCTTCTGTTATTCAATTTATGAGCTTTTTTTTCCTTCTATTTTCCGGTTTTGCTTAAACAAATAGTATTATACGTAGTTAAGTAGTATTTAGTTTTTAACAACCCGTGACTATTCTACAAAACACGGTACCTGAAGAGTCATTCGTGACCTGATCCGGTTTCCAAGTATCTTGCTATTGTTACTGGTTATTGATATTGTTTTTTCCATCAATTTTCTCGACCTTATGTTGCTGGTACTATCTTTCTGGACTCTGTTGTTGTTACTGTTTCTTGAGCCGAGGATCTATCGGAAACAATCTTTCCACCAGGGTAGGGGTAAGGTCTGCGTACACACTACCCCCTAGATCCCACTTGAGGAATTTATACTGGGTTGTTGTTGTTGTTGTATGCTCGTCCTCGAGCAATTAAACTACACCCATGAACACAACTTATTAAGCAAATCCCTTAACGCGTTATACCAAGAATTTTTAAAATAGTTTAAGCACAAAGGTGTGATATCCTCGCCTCAATAATCGACTCACAAATACCATGTTTTATCACAATTCACTAACTACTCTAACATAGAGGTCAACAACATTACCTTTCCTTCATGAATCATGTGCCCTCACCACATCAAAGAGCTAGTTCCACACACAATGAAATTTAAGAACACTTAGGAACTCAAGATAAAAAGAGTTTACTCACTCTCAGAAATAATATTCATATGTCACAAAAGATGCACCATAGGTTTGCCCGTAGTGTACTACTCTACTAATCGAGTTCATTCAGTCTAGGATCAAGTAGGACTTTATTTGGTTGTAATGTAGGTTGCGGGACGGGTAGGATACATTTAGATATAAGAGTGACTACACCTCCCTAATCTCTTTAATACATATACTTTAGCATTCAAACCTCAAACTTATAATCAAACCAAACTCCACCTTCACATCAATGTATATTACCCCATACTTCTTTGAGCACACATATATCACTAGCCACCATCATCAATACTTGTTTTTCATACAATATACTAATACCATTCTTTTTCTTCTTTTCTTTTTTTTCCTTTTTTTCAAGTGGCTTCGATTGACAACTCTTTTTTTCTCATGTACCTTTCTCCTTATTTCAATTGTTCCACTCAAAAGTCAACCTACCACCCCACACTTTAACTTTTCCATACTTCATCACATTTCCAGTGCTTACGAGAGGTGACAAGGTTCAAATATATGATCGATTCAAACAAAGGGGTATGGCTTGTAATGTGGTTGCCAAAGAAACAGGATTATAGGCTCAACGGGATTAACTACGATACATAACAATTAGGCGGGTAAAATATACATAATTGGCTCAACAAAGAAACGCCTATATCACTTCCAGGACTGAACAAAACTACTATTTCGCTTTGCAAACACACGGGGCAAGTTCTAGACATCAAATGCAATGCACAGAATAACACACAAACCACACACACACATGGCACATAACTCACTCAGGATTGGATTCATCAAGTCACTCTAGTAAAAGCAGTTAAGAAAATTTAAAATCATACAATTTAAGGTACTTATACAAGAGTCAAAAACTGAGCCTAAGCGTCACAACCAAAGTACTCGTTATTCTCAAGGAATAACAAAGTCAAGAGATATTGATTCAATTCAAAACACAACACAATGGCTCCTCTTCCTAAAAAAACTAACTACACCCGGTTCAAACAAACCCCTTGGAAAAGAACTGTGGTACAAAGAAAAACCAAGGGGGAATTGCTACACTACCTAACAAAAGAAAATCTTTTTTTTAGACTTAAATCCCTCAAGAAAATTGTCTAATAGATCCATCATCAGGAAAAGTCCAATTTTTTCTTCTTCTTTTTTTTTTTTTTTATTAAATTATTCAATTAAACAATCACAACTAAAATAGCATAGAAAGTCACCCAGACAATCTCCTCGCCACACACTTAAAATTGTGCATTGTCCCCAGTGCACACTCATATATACAAGAGGGTAAAAGAAACTCCTTGGTAGGCCAAAGGCCGAAGCACTAGCATCTCATGGGGTACTCAGACTTCTCCCAGGCCTGGTCCTTCGTTCGGGTACCTCACACTTAGTTCCAACCATCTAGTTTGTTGTTGCATCCTTCCAGTGGCTTTGCGTTCCATGCTCCTAAAAAATCAAAAAATTGACACTACAAAAATAATACAATTAGAAAAAGAAAAAAAACAATAAAAGAAAGCAGTAAAGCTGGGTTGCATCCCAACAAGCGCTTGATTTAACATCACGGAACGACGTGAATCACTTTCTGCCTCCACTTCGAACTTATGAATTGGACCCCAAGTTTTGATTCTACTCTTTGATCATGCTCCTGGGATGGTAGAACGAATCTGACTGGCCCAATAAAATAATATAGTATTCTGCACTTCTTGGCCTTTGGATGAGATGTGTATTCCCGACTTTCTGGCACGAAGAATTCCAGAATGTAGGCATCTTGTTCCTTACTCCTTGACTCCTCAAGTGGCTCGGACGACTCTATTTCCATATCATCATCCAAACACAATGTGGAAAAGAGCTTGGAGTGTGGACCAATGCGCTCAACTACACAAACATTAGGATTGTCAACATCCTTAACACTAATGACACTAGAGTCAACTAAATATGTTTCCTCAGTATCCTTGGTTGACTCTAGTATCTCTTCTACGACATTGGCATCCTCAAAATCTAGTTCGATTGATTGTTGGTGTTCTACTCTGCCTTTCTCCTCTAGATCATCCTCGTAATTTTTTAAATCCTCCAGTATAATGGCAATTTCTGCAGCCAATTCATACTCATATTGGCTACTATCCACAATGTCAACTTGTTGGGCTTTACAGGGTTCAATTACTTTATTCGCTTGAGCCTCCAAGTTGTGAATATTTGCCTCGTTTGAGAAAGCTTCAACTAGTTGACTCACTTGAACCTCCAAGCTGCGAATAGTTGCATCTTGCCTTTGTACCCGCAGTTGTATCTCATCATTTTGTTCCACAAGGCACTTTAGCATATCCTCGATCTTTTTCAGGTCCTCATACCTGTTTCTATTAACTTCACAAGAAAAAGAAGAACCATCAAAGTAAGGGGTTGGAGGAAGATAAGAAATATAAGCACAACCATGAAAGTGACCATCTTGACCACCACACATATCACACACATTCCACACATAAGATTGAGTTGGTGCACATAACTTGCTCTCAGGAATATGTTGATAATTTTGCCCAAGGTGGTTTCCTCCATAATATGCATAACGAGGATCAAAAGTAGAATTAACAACATCCAAACTCTCATAATTCCATGATGCCATGTTTTTCAAATTAACAAATACAACTAAAATAAAGAAAATAAAAATCAAATACTAAAAAAAACCAAACTTGAAACCTAGAACTATGTACACCTACAGCTACAATATGTATGAAATCAAAGAAAATCGACTATAATTAATAATTTTCCTTCAACTACATTTGATAATACCGTTAATTCCCCGAGAACGGCGCCAAAATTTGATCACGCTCAACTATGTCAACTAAAAGACTAAGCGAGCGTTGCAAATATAATATGGATATTTTGTCCAGAGTCGAATCACACAGGGAACCAACGTATCAACTGTTGTTGTTAGATTACCAAATTCTCAATAATCAACTTCCTCAAACGTTATGACTATCACTTGGTGTTGTTCAAACTACTACAACTGAATGAAAATATTAAAACTAAAGATTAACTAACAATAAGGTGTAAACAATTGTAATAAAGGTCTAAGGTTATGGTTTCCCCCGCGGGTGAAATTCCTTCTTGTGTATTTCCTATAGTTTTGATTTAGTTGTCTCTATCAATCATGAACACTCCAGTTATCATAAATCTCTCTCAAGTAATTATGATAATTTATTAGACGCACCCTCTCAAGTTACGCTAGCTAGATTGCATTACAGTTCACTTTAGATTGCACCCGAGGTATCGTTATCTCTAATCCAACCTCTAAACCCTCGGTTATGGATCTCTCCTATACTCCGGGAGTGGTGTTGTTCAAACAACTGCCTAAATATGCACTCTCTCTCGAGTAGATACATAATAAATAGGAACAACTAATTGAGGGTCCTTCAATCAACTACAACAAGAACGTAGTTGAACAAATAGAGATGAAAATCAAGCAAACTATATCAATATAACAATAAGTTCATCCTCAACGGGTTCCACCAAAACCTTAGACTAATTAAATCATCTACTCATGATCATAGTAATCAAATCCAAAATAACTTGCATAATTAAATTATAGAGTAAGGAATAAAGGATGTAAAAATCAATGTTTTGATCTTCTGAGTAGTGTTCCACGATCTCCTCTTGTCTCCAATGGCAAAAGTCCTTCAAAGTTGTGTGTTTGGGTCTATTTATATGTTTTGGGACAAGCCTTAAACGTGTTGGATACTCCTAGTCAAATCGGGAAACACTTAACGCCTTTAAAACTCGGACTGGGCATGATCTTGGGCCGGGCGTTACAAGGAAAACGCCTGCCAAACGTCAGGTTGCACCTGGCTTTATGTGTCTAACACCTGGATAACGCCTGGTATGGCCAGACTTTATGTGTCTAAAGCCTGGCTAAAACCTGGGTCACTCATTTTGATTCTTGAGTGCATTTTTGACGTTTATGCATCAATTTAGCTCAGCTTCCATCTCCAATTCATCTACACATGAAATAGACTCCATTATGTTCAAACGAAGTGTATTTTTACCATTAAAGCACATAAAATGTAAGACACATAATGCGTTAAACCATGAATTATAGTCACACATTATTGTATTATAACATACTAGCCACTCTCGATCGCTATTACACCAGGTACATATATTTGTTCATAAAACTAGTAATAGTAGTATAGACACTGTATTTAATGCAAATGGTTATAGTGGTAGTAGTATTAGTAGTGGAGTTGATAATATACTAGCCACTCCTAGTCATTTCATCAAATATTTCTCCTCCTAGCACTATCTTTATTGCCTTTATCCATCCCAAAATGTTCCCCAAAGCAATGCCTATGTAACCAATCATGTCTCCGTCAAAGAAAGCGAAAGAGAATTCTTATTGATAGAGATAACTTTTCTTCCAGATCTCGTGCTGATTGATTTGAACAGAATACACTAATAAAAGGAGTTATGGAATGATTTTTAGACGTGATATAATGTGACAGAAGTAAATTATACGTAAGTGTTTTCCTAATATCTCGCCTACTCGTTATCTATATTAACTGCATTTTCCGCACGTTATGTTGTCGTTCTGTAATCGCTGAGTGAGTTATACCAAATCCCTTATTCGGGATTGACTGATTCCTCTTTTACTCGTGAATCTTCCTGGAAAGTCTTCTCGTTTTGACTAATGAATATTTCCAGTACGAACGGTCCTAGTATCAAATGATTCTCAACTTCAACGGTCCCAAACTCATTCTTCCGGCGTCCTCCTAATTATTCTTGACACGTGTTAAGATTTAATTCGTCCGCGTAGTGAGTTTATATTTTTTACCAATACAGATACAATAACAAAAAAAGCACGACAATCAGTAACAATAATGTTCAACAGGAAGAGGTAACATCAGAATTAAAAAGATGGTGAGACGAAAATTGAAAATAAATTATAAACTTGTTACACATCCCTCACTTCATCACTTCAATACAAGTTAAACAAAGTATGTGTAAGGATAGTAAGAAATTTCTATAGTAATTAGTAAGACCAAATAATTAAGGAGACAAACAAGCACAAGGAGAATTAATAATTTAGTGACAGCGTCTTCGTATGTTAATACACTTTTCTCCTCAAACTCCACTCGTAGGAATACACTGTGGTAAAGCGCCTCCATCTTCAACTTATAAGACAGATCCAAGATTATCACTTTTTACCATCCAGTAAAAATTCACTGGCCCGACCAATTCGAACTCACGTGGAGCTCACTAGAAAGGAACCTCTCCCTATTAGAAGACACACCGAAGTAAATGATGAAGAAGGAAAAAAAAAAATTATGAAAACCAATAATCCAAATTACTGTTGTTGGATTCATCTTGCATAATGTTACTGCTGCAATATTGTAGTGGCTGTAAACAATCATCAAACCCGAAACCGTTATAGCCCTCAGATGTTGTACCACTTGTTGTAGTGACAGTACTTCCTCCTCCTCCTAATTCTCCACATGTCATGCCATATTGATATTCATTGTTTGTACCAAAACTCATTGGCATCATGTCGTTCAAAAGGCTACTACTATTACTGCTATATCCCATATCTGAAACTGATGATACTGCTGTAAATTGAGTAGTTTGATCACTTTCCTCACTGAAGTAGTAGCAATTGCCGCTGCTTGTTATATCCTCTGGCAATGGTGGTAATTCTGTTGATGTTGCTTTATTACTGTCGTACCTGTTGCGAAAAACATTATTAAATAGTTAAAATTGTTCTATTCTCTTTAACAACTTAGTTTTTTTGAAGGGGAAGCCCTGACATAACTTGTAAAGCTGTTGTCATGTGACCAGGTGGTCACGGGTTTGAGCCGTGGTAACAGCCTCTCGCAGAATGCAAGGTAAGCTCTTGTGGTCCGACCCTTTCCCGGACCCCGCACATAGTAGAAATTTAGTGTATCGGGCTGTCCTTTAGAAGAACTTTTAGATGAAATTATCACATAATTCAATACCTGTAACCGTCTTTCATATGCAGGTTGTAGTTGGAGTTATAGTATTGTTGTAATGCAAAATCTTCACCACCATCACCACAGCCATTACTATTATTATTCATGTTACTGATTGAGAAGTGAGTGAAGTCCGCGTAATTCATAGTAGGATCTGCATTCTGATCAGCCTGATTAAAGACCAGTAATTGTTGTTGTTGTTGTTGTTGTTGTTGATGAAGTTGAAACTGGTGATGATATTCCTCATCAGGGGAAATCATACAAGTGACAGAAGAACCATGTGGCATGTCGGAATAGACAAAGTTGGTGCGAATGGGTTTGTTAGATTTATTGTTGTTACTGCGCATAGAACGCGCAGCTCTATCATAGGCCAAAGCAGCTTCCTCCGCAGTGTCAAATGTTCCCAACCAATGCCTTTCTTTCGTATTCGGATCTCTTATTTCCGCAGCATATCGACCCCACGGCCTTCGCCTCACACCCAAATATCTGCAATTGTTGTGTTGCTCCTCTGCATTTTGTTTGCCATTACTACTCACATTGCTGCCAATATTCTTTCTTGGTTTTGTGCTCTTGTTAGTTGAAGAGGAAGTAGATGATTTGATGATATTCATCGTTATTGATTCAATTCTGGATCCGCCTCGTGTTGACAGATGGAGAAAACAGAGATTTTCTGACCAGAGACAGAGATACAGATTCTCTTGATTTAGTACTGAATACTGATGATTAGGATTGAGGATGTTTTTTTCTTGACCGAACAGTGGTTGTTTCATGTGAGTATTTATAATGCGATGGTCAAAAAAGGATGTCATTATTTTAAACCATTATGTACTTAGTAGAAATCTGTTAATCATGAATAATGATTATCTCAAGTGAGGTTGCAGATATTAGGACTTACTGATGTTAATCATGTTGTGGGCTCAAAATCAAGTTATTTTGTGCTCTAGGTTTATGTTAGATTCACCAATGATGCAAAATTTATTTATATAATCAATTGAATTAAAAGCTAATAGAAAGTTCACATTATGGATCACGATCTAGCAACATAGAAATAGAGAGCGTAACTTGTCCTAATCGGTCAAATTATAACATCGTTTGGAACGAGGGATAAGGGATAATTAATTTCGAGATTAAATTAGCGATGCGTTTATCTCACGTTTGGTAGAAATAAAATCGTGATATAACTAATACCGAGATTAGTTATCCCGGGATTGTAGGGCTCGTTTGGTATGAGCGATAATTAATCAGGGGATTAAATTTGAGATGAGTTTATCTCATGTTTAGTTGAGATAAAATCGTGGTTATCCGGGGATTGAATTTTTTTTAATCCCTATGGGAGGGTGGGATAACTAATCTCGAGATAATTGATCATGGGATAACTTGTTTCCTGACGAAACAACCCCGGATAACTAATCCTCGAATAGTTATACCATAATTTTATCCCAACCAAACATGAGACAAACTCATTTTAAATTTAATCCCGAAATTAATTATTCCTTATCCTTGTATTATTTTTATCCCTATGACCCTATGGAATAATTAATCCCAGAATAATTAACACTGCGATAATTTGTTTCCCAAACAAAGAAAATCAGCTCAAGCTAAGAAAAATAAGGAGGGTAAAATATTTGTATCAATTCAATAAATAAATAACACATATTTTTACGTACATTATTATCACTAAACTATATAAATTGTAGTTCCACTTCAGAAGTTGAAATAGTTTTACTCCATTTGTCTCAATTTTGTCCTTAGATTTGAAGTTCAAGTTTTGGACTCAAAACAGATCTTGGAAATCTAGATAATGTAAATCGAATATATGAATTATAATAATTTTACATTTTCAAATTGTTAAAGGTACCACCAATGTATGCGATTAAATGCTAAAAAAAATTTTTTAATCAAATATCTCAAGTTAAAGTCTTGAAAATAAAATTCTCTCGAGTAGGAAGCGCTAACATCCTTTTTATAATAATAATAATACAATATTTTTTGGGCAATAAAATACAATTAAGTTGGCAGTCCTAAATCCAAATGGGTTCCACAAACTTTGCCCAAGTATTCATTTGATCATCATGTTTATTACTCATATATATCATACCCCTATACTAAGAACCATGATTGTATAATACATCCACATCATTATAATCATGTGCATTCTCGTGTTCTATGCCATGCCAACAAATAATTGCCATTCACCTAGCACCGCCACTCCCAAGAAAATAAATATATTATTTAGAAGGAAAGTTATGTAATCAATGAGAAGTTTCTTTAATAATCCAAACTTTTCTTAATTCACTGCATACATACTAAACAAAATTAAGAATTAATCTTGTCAGATAATTTTCATTCTATAATACCACGGGTGGCAATTTGAGCTCAAATTTATTTGATTCGTCCAACCCGTTGTAATTGACCCGTTCATTTGTTGAATTCAACTCATCTTGACCCAACTCATTTCAACACATCTAAAGTTGAGCTGATTTTTAGCCCAAATTAATCCATGAATAACTTTGCTAAAATATCTTAAAACTAATTCTTTTTTTGTTTGTTTGATATGTTATATATGACCATAAAAAAATAAAAAATGTCTTATTTGATAGTTAAACAATTGACAAGAAAACAATTCACATTAATTAAAGCTTAGTAAGAGTTGGACGGATTGCGCTATGACTCAAATTTTAGCCTAGCTTGAGGAATTAGTTACCTCATATAGCAAAGGTTGATACTTTATTTATTTTAAATAAATACCCTTTTAAAAAATTATATTTCATAGCTACCTTTTGATTTTTTATAGCCAAATATCTATTTATAGTTACTTCCTATCCTTGAGCCATAAAATAAGTTTTGTAATATTTTTCTCTCTCCCCTCAAATTCTAATAACCACTAAACCTAGAGACTTAGGCTTAGAGTTCCTCTCCAGTACAGTAGAAGACGGCGGAAGAATCAACGGCGGTTTCTCTCCAAACCTGAGTAGCACCAGCGGCGGCTCCGACAGCGACAAAATCAGTGGCATTCCGATCGAGCAATCGATAGCTTTTAACTCGGGTGCAAAGGAGAGGATTATTAGGACGGTAGAGATGCCGGTGGACCCGATAGAGCCACTGAAGTTCAAACACAAAAGGGTTCCTAAGGCCTCTGGTTCTCCATATGTGCCTGCTATGCATTCTCCTCCTCCTCCTGTTACGGTGAAGGACCAGCAGGATTGGAAGTTACGATCGAGTTAGTCCAACCTGAAATCCTTCGTTACAAAGCTTTCGAACCAATTCTCCTCTTAGGCGGCCACAGAATCGCCGGAGTGGACAAAGACGACGGAATTGGGGGCTGAGCAGCTTGAATTTTCTGTTAATATATTTCAATGTATTTCAATATATCTCGTTGTATTTCCATGTATTTCATTGTATTCATTGTCTTTTTTTCATTGTATTTCAATGTATCTCGCTGTATTATATGTACTTCATTGTATTCATTGTCTTTTTTTCTTTGTATTTCAATATATACCGCTGTATTCTATGTATTTCATTGTATTCAATGACTCGCTATATTCCATGAATGTATTCATTTTTTTTAATTAATATAATTTATGTATTCAGATCTATGATATAATTTCTCTGAAATAATTTTAGGATATTTTTCGGTTTGAGAAGGAAATACAAAATTTGTGTGTTATAATTGAGTTTGTTGAGTTATATTAAGAGTCTATTATGTTAATTGATTCACCTTCCGTTTAAAAACAGTATAATCCCCTGTTTCACGCCGTAAATACAGTCGAATACAATCGAATACAATAATCTGCCCAGCTGTAATCCCATGTTTCACGCCATGAATACAGTCGAATACACTCGAATTTAAAATTTGTCTAGCTGTAATCCCGTATTTCACGCCTAGAATGCTACTGTATTCATGAATACAGTAGCTTAAATACATCAAATACACTCTAAAAAAATCTGAAAATATAGCTATAGGAAGTAATATAGTAAATGGTAGCTACAACTAACTAATAACCACTAAACAATAATGGTTTGTGAAATTTTTTCTAACTTGAGACAGCTCATCTCAGCCCAAGTTACTTTTGGGCGGATCATATGACTCGTCCATTTATTGACTCATCCCATTTTAACCCGCCCAAAATCAATTCAACCTGCCCACTTGAAACCTATATGTGCAACCAATGAAGTTATGGTACAATATTTGCAAAGTAATTGGAAAAATAACAGGTAGTGTTCTTCAGTTTTCAGTTTTTACGACACTATTTTTTAATAAGTCGTTCGAGAAAGAACATTTTTATAGAGAAATTTTGATGGCTATACAAATGATATAACATATTTATGCCGAGTCAAAACATTGTCTTATTTCCTTAAATTTTATGCCAAGTTAAATTATATCACATAAATTGAAACATATGGAATAATTACTTTTAACAGTATAACAAGCCTTTAAGTAAAACGAAATAATTTTATAGCCTGTTTTAATTTTTTTTTTATGTACCTTTAGGTGTATATATCCAAAGAGTAGCTTACTCATTGTCATACTTTTCAATTAAAAACATATGAAGATTTTACAAAACAAATTCTAATCCTTTCTTTTTCTTTTCTGATTTTCAAAGATACGGTCAACTAACTTAACTAACAATTGAGCCATGTTGGAATAACATGCACAAGAGATTAATATATACTTTGTCCACATGAAGCACAAATCAAGCAACCTATCAAGAACATGATTAACTTATAATATGGCCACATAAAATGAAATTTGAACATAAATTTTCTATATTTATAATTAAGAATCTTGGGTCTACATTAACTACTAAAATAACAGGAATTAGGGATAGATAAATTTTACCAAACAAAAAAAACCCGTTGCTAATCCTAATTACCGAAGGATTAGCAACAAATTTTCAAAAAAATTTGTTAGCTACTAAAAATTTAGCGACGAAGTTCAGAGCTAATTTTCATTTTTTTTGTGTGTGATTAAAGATAAGCGACTCCATTAATCATTCATTTAATACTTTGATTTGTGTGTGACATGTGAATGTGATATAGCTCTTATTAGTAAACTTGACCAGATACTATTAATCATACAAAGTTCTTGAAAACCAAGACCCACTCACTCCATAGAATAAACAAGGGTCAAGGAATCCATCTCTAAAATAATCAATTAAAACCCTTTTTATAAAAAAATAATAATTAGATATGATAAATTCCAAGATAGCTAAATGCAACTCATGATTGCTAAATAAAAGTGCATACACTTCAGCATCATTTGAAATATAGAGCTTGATGAGCATACAATAATTGAGCTCATTGGCTTAAATCTATTATACTTCTATTTTCTATAGCTTTTAAGAGAGAACAATCCGGATTTTTTTTGTTAATTATCTAGTATTTAGTATTACTGGTTCAACTAATTTGAACTAGTAAATCGGTGTTTGGCTAATTCATTTGAGCAATGCTCTTTGCAAGCTTATTGTGTTTGGCCAATCTTTTTAAAATTACTTTTAAGTATCAAATTACGAAAAAGGACAGTAAATATTCAGTTTGCAATTAGTATTATCTAAAACAGGGAAATAAATTTAAATATTTATTATAAAAGAAATTCAATTAAAATATAAAATGTAAAATAAAATATAAACTAAAAATTACAATGAATATTAAAATATAGTTATTCCAAAGCAATAACATTGAGTATTTGATATTACTTATTGTTTACATGATAATTTAAATATATCAAAATACATCATTCAATAGAAATTTATTCTCAGGAATAGAAAAAAGAGAATAAAAATATGATTATAATGAAAAAGAGAAGAAAGCCACAGTAGAAATAATAAGGAAAGCCAAAAGAAAAATAATTTTTTAAAATTTTTATGAGGGATGATTTGAAAAATGTAAATTTACTATAAAGTTATTTTTGTCTTGAATAAATTAATTTTCTGCTTCTGTTTTTACTTCTTGGAAGAAGCTAAAATTTATAGCTTCTCCTCAAACACAAAAAATCCGCGGCTCAAAAGCACTTTTTCATCTTGACCAAACACTTTATAATTTTCAAAAAGTATGTTTTTGACCAAAAATCTGTTTGAGTAATTTAACACTCTTCTCATATATATATGAACGTAATACTAATTTTAGCCATGTCCCACGAATTCAATGTTGAGAAAATTCATCATATTACGATTACTTTATACGTACTTATTTTCAATCTGTTGCGACTCTCCTTACACTACTCTTCCGTATTTATAGTGTCGGGTCTTTGTATGCGATCGAAATCAGGTACGACCGATTTCATGGGTTCGAGGTGTCGCTCCGAGTCCGAGTTCAAAATGGACCAGGCAAGCCCAGTAGATCAAGCTCGAGCTTGATGACAAAGTACAAGGCTCGAAGGCCGAAGTGTACAATGAATACCGAGGTTGAGTATACCTACCTCGAGATAATACCGTTAGGGGCTTATAACAGAATAAGCGAGATTCTCGCAATGACACAAATATCAAGGCGTGAATTCCAGAACGAATTCGTACTAGGCAGTTAGACAGTTGTACAATTAGATTCCTTATTAGAAATGGAAATGTACCTTATTTAGGACTCTCGTATTATATAAAGGGGAGCTCTTTCATTTGTAAATATCATCAATCATTGGCAAAGAATATACACTCTTACTTTTTCGCTCATCTCTCATCAGAATTGTTCCTTAGCTTTATTGCCCTTTGTTTAATGTTCATATTTGTAACGGCCCGGTCTGTCGTTTTAAGAATTTGCGCCCCGATCCCCTATTTACCGCTTCTCCCATGTCTATTTATGTTATTGGAACTTGTCGGAGCGTTGAGTGATGAAATCTGGGGTGATTTTGGACACATAGTCCATAAATGTGGAATTTAGCTTTAGAAATCTGGCCATACCTAGAGTTGTGTGAAGATGGATCCGGAATGGAATTATGTCGACTATGTTAGCTCCGTTGGGTGATTTCGAGGTTAGGAACGTGCTCGGAATGTGTTTTCGAGGTCGGTTGTGGATTTAGGCATGAATTGGCGAATTTCGAAATTTCGGCGATTTCGGCCGATAAGTGAAATTTTGATATCGGACTCGGAATGGATTTCCGAAAACGACAGCAAGTCCGTAACGTCGTTTATGATCTGTGTGCAAAATTTGAGGTCATTCGGATGGGTTTAGACGTGTTTCGGCGCCGGATGTGAATTCTAGAAACTTCCTAAGTTCTTACGCTTGAATCTATGCATAATTGATGATTTTAATGTTATGAGATGTGTTTTTAAGGCTCAACCAAGTTTGAACAAGGTACTAGGGTCAGTTGGTAGGTTTGGTTGAGGTCCCGGGGGCCTCGGGGTAGTTTCGGATGCCCAACGGGTGAGTTTTGTGAAATTGAGAACAGCTGAACCATTCTGGTTCTGGTGTCTCGCACCTGCGATGGTATTTCCGCAGGTGCGGACACGCAGGTGCGAAGGGGGAGCCACAGGTGTGACCCCAGGCCATTAAAGGAATTTCCGCACCTGCGATGGTATTTCCGCAGGTGCGGGCACACATGTGCGAAATGGGTGCCGCAGGTGCGACCCAAAGCCACTTAATGAATTTCCGCACCTACGATTGAGGCAGAGCAGCTCCGACTTGAGTGGTACAAGAAGTACCACCCCCTGAGTTCAGTGGACTAGATTCGGATGACGCCCTGGGTTTTCTTGAGGGGTGTCATCGCATTCTCCGCACTATGGGTATCGTGGAGACGAGTGGGGTTTCTTTCACTGCTTTCCGACCGAGGGGAGCAACTTATCAGTGGTGGCGTGCTTTTGAGCTTAGTAGCCCGGACGAGGCAGCTTCACTTACTTGGGATCAGTTTTCCGAGATGTTCTTACCTGAGTTTGTCCCTCAGAGCTCCAGGGATGCTTGGCGTGCGGATTTTGAGCATCTACGCCAGGGTGCCATGACTGTGTCAGAGTATGCAGTCCGTTTCAGTGATTTGGCTCGCCATGCACCAGCTTTGGTTGTCACTGTTAGAGAGAGGGTTTGGCGCTTTATTGAGGGACTCCACCCCAATATTCGGACCAGCATGGCCAGAGAGCTGGAGACCGATATTACTTACCAGCAGGCCGTGAGTATTGCCCGGAGGATTGAGACTATGTTAGCCCGGGACAGGGAGGAGAGAGAGGCCAAGAGGTCTCGAGAGACTGGTCATTTTTTAGGAGCCCGTGCACCAGCAGCACGCTATGGTAGGGGTTTTGTGAGTCGCCCTGTTCATTCAGCTCTCCCAGCAGCCAGCGGTATTCCGGCTCCTCCTAGACCTTAGGAGCTTTATTATGCACCACCAGTATCACAGGTGCCTCCTGCTCGAGGTGCTATCATTTGCCAGCGCAGCAGGCCAGTTCAGAGTCAGTAGCGGCCGCCACGTCCTCCGAGGGGTTGCTTTGAGTGTGGAGTCCCTCATCATATGATCAGATATTTCCCCAGAGTGAGAAGGGGCGCACCACCTCAGACTTATCAGGGTGCACCCCCTCAGATTTATCAGGCTCCACGTCTTCCATCAGGCACTCCAGCTATTATTCCAGCCCCAGCTGCTACCCCACCACCTCAGGCAGCTCGAGGTGGAGGTCGGGGAGGTAGAGGTCGCCCTAGAAGGGGAGGCTAGGCCAGGTACTATGCTCTTCCGGTCCGGTCCGGTCCGGTCCGAGGCCATTGCTTTAGATTCAATCATTACATGTATTGTTCCCGTTTGTCATAGGGATGCATCGGTATTATTTGACCCAGACTCTACATATTCATATGTGTCTTCCTATTTTGCTTCACATCTGGGGATAGCCCGGGACTCTTTGAGTTCCCCTGTTTATGTTTCTACTCCGGTGGGAGATTCTCTTGTTGTGGACCGCGTATATCGGTCATGTTTGATTACTATCAGTGGTTTTGAGACCAGAGCTGATTTGCTACTACTCAGTATGGTAGATTTCGATGTTATATTGGGTATGGACTGGCTGTCTCCCTATTATGCTATTCTTGATTGTCACTCCAAGATCGTGACGTTGGCTATGCCATGATCTCCGAGGTTATAATGGAGAGGTTCCTTGGAGTATACTCCCGCCGAGTCATTTCTTTTCTTAAGGCTTAGCGGATGGTTGGAAAGGGGTGTGATGCATATTTGGCTTATGTGAGAGATGTTAGTACTGAGACCCCTACAGTTGAGTCANACTTGTTGCCGGGCACTCAGCCCATTTCCGTTCCTCCTTATCGCATGGCTCCTCCTGAGTTGAAGGAGAAGTTACAGGAGTTTCTTGAGAAGGGATTCATCAGGACCAGTGTATCATCTTATGGCGCTCTGGTATTATTTGTGAAGAAAAAGGATGGCTCGATGCGTATGTGTATTGACTACCGGCAGCTGAATAAGGTGACAATGAAGAACAGGTACCCATTTCCTCGCATTGATGATCTATTTGACCAGTTACAGGGTGCTAGGGTGTTCTCCAAGATTGATCTACGTTCTGGTTATCATCAGTTGAAGATTCGGGAATCGGATATCCCGAAGGCTGCCTTCAGGACCAGATATGGCCACTTTGAGTTCCTTGTTATGTCATTTGGGCTGACCAATGCCCCAGCATCCTTGATGCACCTGATGCACAACATATTTCGGCCTTATCTTGATACTTTTTTCATTGTGTTCATTGATGAAATTCTGGTATATTCTAGGTCTCAGGAGGACCATGAGCCGCACTTGAGGATGGTGCTTCAGACATTGAGGGAGAAGAAGTTGTATGGCAAGTTTTCTAAGTGTGAATTTTGGCTTGATTATGTGGCATTCCTAGGCCACGTGGTGTCTTCGGATGGGATCAAGGTAGATCCGAAGAAGGTGGAGGCGGTACAGAGTTGGCCCAGACCGTCCTCAGCCACTGAGATCCGCACTTTCCTCGGTTTGGCTGGGTATTATCGCCGTTTTGTGGAGGGATTTTCATCCATCTCATCGCCTATGACCAGACTGACCCAGAAAGGTGCATCTTTTATATGGACTGAGGAGTGTGAGGAGAGCTTTCAGAAGCTCAAGACAGCCCTGACTACATCTCATGTGTTGGTTTTGCCTACCGGTTCCGAATCCTATACAGTTTATTGTGATGCTTCGAGGATTGTCTTGGGAGCGGTGTTGATGCAGGATGGTAGGGTGATTGCCTACGCGTCCAGACAGTTGAAGGTCCATGAGAAAAACTACCATGTTCATGATCTCGAGTTGGCAGCGATTGTTCACGCCCTGAAGATATGGCGTCATTATTTATATGGTGTTCCCTGTGAGATATTCACGGATCACCGGAGTTTGCAGCACATATTCAGGCAGAAGGATCTAAATTTGCGCCAGCGTAGGTGGTTGGAGTTGCTAAAGGACAATGACATCACTATATTATACCACCCGAGGAAGGCCAATGTGGTGGCCGACGCCTTGAGTCACCGGGCGGAGAGTTTGGGGAGTTTGGCATACCTTCATGCAGCTGAGAAGCCTCTAGCCTTAGATGTTCAGTCCTTAGCCAGTCAGTTCATGAGATTGGATCTTTTTGAGCCTTGCCGGGTATTAGCTTGTGTGCTTGCTCGATCTTCCCTTCATGATCGTATCAGAGAGCGCCAGTATGATGATCCTCACCTTTTGGTTCTTCAGGATAGAGTCCGACGGGGTGATGCCCGAGATGTGACCATAGGAGATGACGGGGTGATGAGGATGCAGGGGCGTATCTGTGTGCCCAATGTGGATGGGCTTTGGGAGTTGATTCTTTAGGAGGCCCATAGTTCGCGGTATTCCATCCATCCGGGTACCACGAAGATGTACCAGGATATGAGACAGCACTATTGGTGGCGAAGAATGAAGAAGGATATTGTGGAGTTTGTAGCCAAGTGTCTCAACTGTCAGCAAGTCAAATGTGAGCATCAGAGACCGGGAGGGTTACTTCAGCAGATTGAGCTTCCAGAGTAGAAGTGGGAGAAAATCACCGTGGACTTTGTGGTTGGACTTCCTCGGACTTTGAGGAAGCATGATGTTATTTGGGTGATTGTGGATCGACTTACCAAATCAACCCATTTCCTTCCAGTACTAACTACATATTCATCGGAGAGGTTGGCTGAGATTTATATTAGAGAGATTGTTTGCCTTCACGGTATTCCAGTATCTATCATTTCAGACAGAGGTACTCAGTTCACTTCACGGTTCTGGAGAGCCGTTCAGTAGGAGTTAGGCGTCAGGGTAGAGTTGAGCACAACTTTTCACCCTCAGCCGGACGGGCAGTCCGAGCGCACGATTCAGATTCTCGAGGATATGCTCCGTGCCTGTGTGATGTATTTTGGAGGGTCATAGGATCGATACTTGCCTCTTGCAGAGTTTGCTTATAACAACAACTACCAGTCCAACATTTAGATGGCGCCGTATGAGGCTTTATATGGTAGGTGATGCAGGTCTCCCGTGGGATGGTTTGAGCCGGGCGAGGCCCGATTGTTGGGTACAAACTTGGTTTAGGATGCCCTGGACAAGGTGAAGGTGATTCAGGAGAGACTTCGCACAACTCAGTCCAGGCAGAAGAGCTATGCGGACCGGAAGGTTCGTGACTTGGCATTTATGGCTGGTGATCGGGTTTTGCTTTGGGTATCGCCTATGAAGGGCTTCATGAGGTTCGGGAAGAAAGGCAAGTTGAGTCAGAAATTTATTGGCCCTTTTGAGGTGTTGCAACGTGGAGGTTGCTTATGAGCTAGCCCTGCCTCCCAGCCTAGCAGGGGTTCATCCGGTGTTCCACGTCTCCATGCTCGGGAAGTATCACGGTGACCCGACTCATGTCTTGGATTTTGGCTCAGTCCAATTGGACAAGGATCTATCATATGTTTAGGAGCCTGTGGCTATATTGGACAGGCAGGTCAAAAAGCTCAGGTCAAAGGATATTGCGTCAGTAAAGGTTCAGTGGAGGGTTCAGCCAGTCGAGGAGGCGACTTGGGAGATCGAGCAGGATATGCGGAGTCAGTACCCTCATCTTTTCCCAGCTCCAGGTATGTTTCTATGCTCATTCAAGGACGAACGATTTTCTTAAGAGGGGGAGGATGTAACGACCCAGTCGGTCATTTTACGAATTTGCGTCCCGATCCCCTATTTACCGTTTCTCCCATGTCTATTTATGTTATTGGAACTTGTCGGAGCGTTGAGTGATGAAATCCGGGGTGATTTTGGACACATATTCCATAAATGTGGAATTTAGCTTTAGAAATCTGGCTATAGCTAGAGCTGTGTGAAGACGGATTCGGAATGGAATTCCGTTAACTCCGTTAGCTCCGTTGGGTGATTTTGGGGTTAGGAGCGTGCTCAGAATGTGTTTTCGAGGTCGGTTGTGGATTTAGGCTTGAATTGGCGAAAGTTGGAATTTCGGCGATTTCGGCCGATAGGTGAGATTTTGATATCGGACTTGGAATGGATTTCCGAAAGCGACAGCAGGTCCGTAACGTCGTTTATGACCTGTGCAAAATTTGAGGTCATTCGGATGAGTTTAGACTGTTTCGGCATCGGATGTGAATTCTAGAAACTTCCTAAGTTCTTAGGCTTGAATCTATGCATAATTGATGATTTTGATGTTATGAGATGTGTTTTTAAGCTCGACCAAGTGTGAACAAGGTACTAGGGTCAACTGGTAGGTTTGGTTGAGGTCCCGGGTTCCTCGAGGTTGTTTCGGATGCCCAACGGGTGAGTTTTTTGAAATTGAGAACAACTGAACCATTCTGGTTATGGTGTCTCGCACATGCGATAGTATTTTCGCAGGTGCGGACACGCAAGTCCGCAGGGGGAGCCGCAGGTGCGACCCCAGGACATTAAAGGAATTTCTGCACCTGCGATGGTATTTCCGCAGGTGCGGGCACGCAGGTGCGAAAGGGGTGCCGCAGGTGCGACCCCAGGACATTAAAGGAATTTCTGCACCTGCGATGGTATTTCCGCAGGTGCGGGCACGCAGGTGCGAAAGGGGTGCCGCAGGTGCGACCAAGGCCACTTAATGAATTTCCTCACCTGCGATTGGGTTTCCGCAGGTGCGATCCCAGTGTCACAGGTGCGAAATGTCTGGGCAGTTTATACCAAAAATCCGAGGGTTTGAATTTCATAATTCCAAAATCGATTGTGAGCTCGGAACTTGGCGATTTTCAGTGGGATTTGAAGATGAGGATCATAGGTAACGTTTTCTAACTTTAATCCCTTTATATATTGTGAACAACTATTTTTTGACCACACCAAAATTCTATACTATTTTTTTTTTGCTAAAAATATTAATGTTATATCTA
>MDKI01109260.1:0-22475 GCA_005239505.1 Nicotiana paniculata
AATATTTATAGCAAAAAATAGTATAGAATTTGGGTGTGGTCAAAAAATAGTTGTTCACAACCCCCGTAGGTGGCAAAGCCACAGTTGATAAGTCCACCTCACTCTCTGATGCAGCCATGACCGACTCAGGTTCACCACTTGTGGATTCTTCGGCCCTAACTGTCTCGCCATCGACTTCCACCCTCTTCCTTTTGAGCGGAACCAAATCCTCTTTGCTAGGTGATGAATCATCTACTAAATGTAACACGGGAGGAGATATGCTGTTGAGGACGCTGACGGTCGACTAGGTTTTGCGATGTCGAGGGCTAGGAAGGAGTGGCCGTCTGAGCAGACTTACCCACAGTCGCAACAAGTGAAGACACCGTCATAACACTCGGTTGATGGAAGGAGGGTAGGAGCCTTCGCCCTCCTCGGAGCTCTCCGACCTAACGATAAAAGTAGATTTAAGTCAACCCTACTATAAAAAAAAGAGAAAAAAAATAAAGGAAGACAACATGAAGACCGAAGAAACAAAAGTTCAAATAAACGACTCACCGGCCGTAGAGGGCTTGCGCCCAAACTTCTTGTGAAATGCCGACCATTCGCGGATCCCCACCGTATGGGGAAAGACCTGACTTACCCAGTCATAAATGTCTGCAACCAACAAAGGGGGTTCTTTCTCGGTTGCACAAAGAAAAAGTGGAACGATTAAGCTACCACTGAAATAAAATAAATAAACAATCAGTGGAAGTACTTACGGGAGAAGTTCCACACTTCAGAAAACCCATAAGGATTTGCCACCACGTCCTCGGTCTTGATATAGAAAAAGTTGTACCAAAACCGACGATTGGCCTTTTCGTCCATCTTCACCACCAATCCCTTTCTTCCGCAGCGGTGAAGATATAACATCGTACCCCTATGGAAACTTGGCGCGTATTCAGTAGATGGAAATTAGAAATTTTGCGGTTGGCCAGTTCCTCGTACTTCATCAACATAAGGGAGAACTTGTAAATGTAGAGGGAGAGCTGAGCCGGGCAGACGTCGTAATAGTGCCATAATTCCTCCGCCAATGAAGGAAGAGGAAGAGAATAGCCCACGTAGAATGGATATGCGTAGAACGCGCAATATCAGGGGTGGTGAATCTTTACCACATCGTGGCCGACGGGGATCAGGTCGATGTGAGTCGGGATGTTGAACTTGGCCCTAAACTCAGCGAGGGCGCCTGTATCCATTTTAGATTCCAAAGGCTCGGGCTCATCTGCGAGCTATTTTGAGAAGTCTGACCTGACTTTGTCATTACGAGGAATTATTTCCTCTAAAGTCGGGAAGATTTCGTCCTCAGCAACAGTGGCAGCCCCATCGTCATGAGGAGGTATTCTCACTACCAATGGGATTGGGTCAGAAGCACTTCCAGAGCTAGAAGATGCATTAACCATTTTGAGTTGCTTATAACTGCAGAAAGTATAAATACAAGGGGGGGTAGGAGTGGCAGGAATCACTAAAGCCAGAAAGGAAAACAAGGGTGCGAAAGTGAAAGCAACGGGAGCAAGAATACAGGAAGAAGAAGAAAAATAAGAAGAGAGGAATATATGAAGGTTCAAATATCGAAATGGCAGGGGCACGAGAATCGATGCAACACATTAGGAAAATGCGTAATAATGACGCATGATGCTGTGACGTTAGTCTGAACCAACGTCATGATAAGTTGTGGCTCGCAAAATGCCACATTATCACCTCGACCGTGATTGTTACTACTCGACCTGCCCACTTGAATTTCTCGACTACTACTAGCAAAGTCCGCTCACCGAGGTCGACCAAAAGGCCACCCCGATAAGCGGAGGGACTAACTGTATAGGTCAAAATCCAATTGAGGAAATTCAAACACGAAGAGTTGATTATCATAAGTAATTTGGCCGAGGACGACCAGTGATTAACGGAACTTATCGCGAGCAGTCAACCACGGTCGAGGTCGAGTGTCACGAGCAACAATAAAGACTAGTTTTGTACTAGGATTTTTAGAGGGAATATTCGATTTAATATTCTCTGTACTTGTACTTTTAGGGTACTTTGGGAAAATGTCCCATATAAATAGAATAGAAGATAAGGCAAAAGGCATGTAAGATTCTATGTGACAAGAACTCTCTTGAAAAGCAAACTCTCTAGATAAATACAAAGATGTCACGACCCAATTTCATTTTAGGTCGTGATGGTGCCCAACACCGATGCTAAGCAAGCCAACAATGAACAATCTAGTGGTTTCTCATTTTAATGAGTTTTCCAAGTAAATAACCTTCCTTAATTTAAAAGATTTAGTAAGAAACAGATTTAAACTAATAAAACGAAAGCAGCTAAATGTAATTATAACCATAGGAATAAAACCCAAATCCCAAGTCTACTAGTGTGTGTCAAAATCTGGTGTCACAAGTATGTGGGCTACTAATAGAATATACAAAATATTTCTACTCTACTGTCTGAAATAGAATAGACAGAAAATAAATCAAAAGAGAGATTCCGGGTGCTGCTAAACAGCTCGGATGGGAAGCTCACCGTGTAGTCTCGAACCAGAAGTAAAACGTGCGCGCCCGACTGATAACCAGATGCACCTGCCTCAGATCTTGCACATAAAGTGCAGAAGTGTAGCGTGAGTAAATAAACAACATGTACTCAAGAAGTATCTAGTCTAATCTCGAAGAAGTAGTGACGAGGGGTCGACTTCGACACTTACTATGGGCCAAAAGTATAATAATATGAAATTCTAATTAAACATGATATATACAATGATAATAGAGCTCAGAGCTGGAAAATAAGTAAACAATCCTTTCATTTCAAGTAAGAACTGAGTCATTTCTCTCATCTAATCCTTTCACCTTTCAAGTCCATGAAACAATATTAAATATAAAAGGGTTTCCAATATCTTTACGCACGAATTATGTCGAGGACGTATGGCCCGATACAAATATACATATAAATATATTTTGCACTGCCGAGGGTCGAACGACCCGAACCATAGATATATAATTTAACCTGCCGAGCCGAGTAGTGGAAATTTACCTCGCTCGCGGAATATACTTGCGAAGCTGTTGAACATAGATTTTCTCAAGTTATCATATATCTCTCAATTCCTTTTCAAAATAAGAAATTCAAAATATATAAATCCTCAACCTCCGCTTTAATCCAACAATTAGTAAGCACAAACAAGCAACAATATCAATAAAACATGGTGTAAACCTAAATCTATGCGGTCATAAGCATGAATAGTAGCTACGCACGGACTCTCGTCACTTCGTGCGTACGTATCCCCCACAAATAGAAGTACATATTGATTAATTTCACTATGGGGTTAATTCCCACGTATAAGGTTAGAAAAGAGACTTACCGCGTCTCAAGGCCTACTTCCCGGTCCAAGAATGTTCTCACACCCTCAATTCGGTCCCAAATCAACCCAAAACTAATCAAATAGTATATAAAATAATCAATACATGCTCAAAAGTTTGTATTCCAACTATTAAAGAGGTTACTCAACCCTAAATGTAAGATTCTTAAGTTTACCCCGGGCTCACGTGCCCCCATGCAGAAATTTTTGAAGAAAGTTGTTATCCGTAACCTCATGAACTAAAATATATGATTTTTACTAAATTCCATAACAATTTTCGTGGTAAAATCCATTTTTATCAGAACCTAGGTTTTTAATCTAAACCCAGAATTTCCAAAAAATTTCATGTTAAAATCTACCCATTATCTATCTATTAAACTTACATTAGGTAGAAATTACTTACCTTCAAAATCTAGGTTGAAATACCCTTCTTTAAAGCTCTAAAATCTCCCAAGAGTGCAATAAATGAACCCAAAAATGGCTAAGTCCCGATTTAAAAATACACTGCCCAGCTGCCTTCTTCTACGCGAACGCGGAAGAGGCTTTGCGTTCACGAAGGAAAATGGCCCTGGCCCCCTGAGATGACTCATCGCGAACGCGACAGTGGCTATGCGAATGTGGATGCTGGCTTGGCCTACCCTTCGCGAATGCTAGATCTTCTTCGCGAACACGAAGAATAACAGCGACCCAAGCCCAGCCTAGGCGCCTCTACACGAACACGAGTCGCCTCACGTGTACGTGAAGGTTACAGGTCCCAGACCTTCGTGAACGTGGACTAGCTATCGCGAACGCGTAGCACAAAAATCCCCCAGCCTCAATCCCTTCACCGTGAATGCGATAATCCTTCCGCGTTCGTGAAGAAGGACACCAGAACTGGAATTTCTGGTTTTTTCAACTTTGCTATGAGCAGTCCAAAACTCACCTGAGCCACTCGGCACTCCGTCCAAAGGCACCAACAAGTCTGTAAACATAATACGGACCTGCTCAAATTCTTGAAACACGTAAATCAACAACGGAACTAAGAATCGCACCCTAAAACCAAATTGAATCAAAATATGAACTTCAAGTTTCCAAATTGCTTCGAACGCGCCGAATCATACTTAAACTACTCGGAATGACACCAAATTTTGCGTGCAAGTCTTAAATAACATTATGGAACTATTCCCTGTCTCAGAATTCCATTCGAACCTCAATATCACCAAAACCTACTCTAAACCAAATTTAAAGAACTTCAAGAATCTTCAAGGGACCACTTTAAATATTAGGCGCCGAAACTCTCCCGGGTCATCCAAAACCTGATCCGAGCATAAACCAAAGTCTAAAATCATCATATGAATCTGTTGGAACCGTCAAATCCCGATTTTGAGGTCGTTTGCTCAAAATGTTGATTGAAGTCAAACTTAACCTTTTTAGCCAACCTTAAGGAACTAATTGTTTTGATTTCAATCCGACCCCTTCCAAATCCTGAACTAACCATTCCCACAAGTCATAGAACAGTAAAAGAACATACATGGAGTCTTATTTAGAGGAACGAGTTTCTACAAAGCAAACGACTGGTCGGGTCGTTACATTCTCCACCTCTTAAACAAACGTTCTTCCTTGAACATGTCTAGAATCATACCTGGAGTGCTGAATAAATGTGAGTATCTTCTCTGCTCTGCATGTTTTCCTCGGACTCCCAAGTCGCCTCCTCGACTGGTTGGCCCCTCCACTGAACCTTTACCGCGAAAATCCTCTTGGATCTCAACGGGTGATCGTGACCATTAACAATGGCAACTGGATCCTCTTCATAAACCAGACTCTCATCTAACTAAATCGTGCTGAAGTCTAACACATGTGACAAGTCGGCATGATACTTCCGGAGCATAGACACGTGGAAGACCGGATAAACTCCCGATAGATTGGGAGGCAAAGAAAGCTCATAAGGAACCTATCCAACTCGTCTCAACACCTCAAATAGGCCTATAAACCTTGGGCTCAAATTTCCCTTCTTCCCAAATCTCATGATCCCCTTCATCGATGAGACTTTCAAGAGAACCTTCTCGCCCACCATAAATGATAAATCACGCGCCTTCTGATCCGCGTAACTCTTCTGTCTAGATTTTGTTGTGCGAAGTCGTTCTTCAATCAACTTTACCTTTTACAAGGCATCCTTCACCAAATCAGTACCATATAACTTAGCCTCGCCAGGCTCAAACCACCCCATGGGGGAACGACATCACCGACCATGTAAAGCCAAGAATGGAGCCATCTCGATGCTGGACTAGTAACTGTTGTTGTAAGAAAACTCGGCCAAAGGCAAGAACCGATCCCACTGTCCCCCAAAGTCAATCACACATGTTCTGAGCATGTACTCCAAGATTTGAATTGTCCGGTCCAACTGCCCGCCGGTCTGTGGATGAAATACGATGCTGAGCTTTACACGGGTCCCCAACTTACTCTGTATTGCTCTCCATAAATGCAAAGTAAAATGAGGACCTCTATATGATATGATGGAAACAGGCACATCATGCAGCTGAACTATCTCCTGGATATAAATCTGGGTCAATCTCTCTGAAGTATACGTAGTCATCACAGGAATGAAATGTGCCAACTTGGTCAATCTGTCTTCAATGACCCAAATTGCATCAAACTTTCGCAAAGTCCGTGACAACCTAACTACGAAGTTTATAGTAATTTGCTCCCACTTCCACTCAGGTATAGTCATCTGCTGGAGTAGGCCTCCTGGCCTCTAATGTTCATACTTAACCTGCTGGCAATTTAGGCATCTAGCTACATACTCAACTATGTCTTTCTTCATCCTCCGCCTCCAATAATGTTGTCTCAGGTCACGATACATCTTTGTAGTACCTGGATGAATGGAATATCAAGAATTATGCGCCTCCTCTAGAATCCTCTCCCTCAACCCATCGACATTAGGAACACATAGACGACCCTGGAGTCGCAGAACACCATCCCCACCAATAGAAACCTCCTTGGAACCACCCTGTAGAATCGTCTCCCTGAGAACCAACAGGTGCCAATCATCAAATTGTCGAGCCTTGATCTGCTCGAGTAGTGAAGACTGGGCAATGGCGCATGCAAGAACTCAGTTGGGCTCTGAAATATCCAACCTCACAAGTCTGTTAGCCAAAGACGGAATGTCCGAAGCTAGTGGCCTCTCCTCTGTTAAATGAATGCCAAGCTACCCATACTCTCTGCCTTCCTTCTCAAGGCATCTGCGACTACATTCGCCTTGTCCTGATGATAAAGAATGGTGACGTCATAATCCTTCAATAACTCAAGCCATCTAAGCCACCTCAAATTGAGATCCCTTTGCTTGAAAAAATGCTGCAAGCTGCGATAATTAGTGTAAACCTCACAAGAAACCCCATAAAGATAATGCCTCCAGATCTTAAGAGCATGAACAATCGCGATCAACTCAAATCGTGCACAGGATAATTCTTCTCATGGGGCTTCAGCTGACGTGAAGCATATGCAATAACTCTCCCCTCCTGCATCAATACACAACCCAAGCCAACTCGTGAAGCATCGCAATACACAGTATACATCCTCAAACCGGAAGGCAACGCTAGGACTAGTGTTATCGTCAAAGTTGTCTTGAGCTTCTGGAAGCTCGCCTCACAATTATCGGACCAACAAAACTGAGCATCCTTCTGGGTCAATCTAGTCAAAGGTGCTGCAATATATGAGAATCCCTCCACGAACCGTCGATAATAACCTCTAACCCCAAGAAGCTCCTGATCTCAGTCGCCGAAGTAGGACGAGGCTAACTAACTGCCTTAATCTTCTTGGGATCCACCTTAATACCCTCGCCTGATACAACATGCCAGAAGAATGCCACATAATCTAACCAAAACTCACACTTGGAGAACTTAGCATATAGCTTCTGTTCTCGCAAGGTCTCAAACACCACTCTCAAATGCTGCTCGTGCTCCTTCATGCTATGGGAGTAAATAAAAATGTCATAAATAAAGACAATAAAAAATGAATCAATATAATGCCTTAACACCCTATTCATCAAATCCATAAACGCCGATGAGGCATTATTCAAGCCGAAAGACATCACTAGAAACTCATAATGACCTATCTAGTATGGAAAACAGTCTTCGGAACATCCGATTCCCGAATCTTCAATTGATGGTATCCCGATCTCAAGTCAATCTTACAGAACACCCTAGCACCATGCAGATGGTCAAGAAAATCATCAATACGCAATAGCGGGTACTTGTTATTAATGGTGACTTTGTTCAACGGGTGGTAATCAATGCACATTCGTATAGTCCTATCTTTCTTCTTCACAAATAACACTGGTGCACCCCAAGGTGATACACTCAGCCTGACAAACCCCTTTGCTAGCAACTCCCCAAGTTGTTCTTTCAAATCCTTCAATTCTTTCAGAACCATACGGTACGATGGGATAGATATAGGTTGGGTACCTAGAGCCAAATCAATGTAGAAATTGATGTCACGATCTAGTGGCATGCTTGGAAGGTGAGAAAGAAACACACTGGAGAACTCCCGGACTACAGGTACTGAATCAATTTCCGGAGACTCTGTGGAAGTATCACGAACATAGGCTAGATAAGACAAAAAACCCTTATCGACCATGAGTCGAGCCTTCATAAAAGAGATAACCTGACTATATGTACTGACATAGGAACCCTTCCACTCCAATCTAGGAAACTCTGGCATCGCTAAGGTAACGGTCTTGGCATGGAAATCAAGGATGGTGTCATATGGAGATAGCTAGTCCATTCCTAGGATGACCTCAAAGTCGGTCATATCAAGCAACAGAAGATCCTATCTAGCCTCGTATCCACAGAATGTGACCACACATGACCGATAGATCCGATCCACAACAACAGAATCACCCACATGAGTGGACACATAGACAAGAGTACTCAAGGACTCATGAGGAATATCCAGAAAATGAGCAAACAGAGATGACACGTACGAATAGGTAGATCCTGGATCAAATAATACTGAAGCATCTCTACCACAGACATAAATAATACCTGTCATCATGGAATATGAGGCCACTGCATCTGGTCTGGCCGAAAAATCATAGAATCTGGTTGGAGAGCCACCTGGCTGGCCCCGGTCTGCCTGAACTCCACCTCTTAGACGGCCCCTACCCACCTACCCTCCGCCTCTGGGTGGTCGGACGACTGGTGCGGCTACTGGTGCTATAATCATGGGTTGCTGACCCTGCTGCACTGCCTTGCCCCGAAGTCTAGGGCAATGTCTCTTCATGTGACTAGGATCCCCACACTCATAAAAACCTATCGGAGCGGTGGATTGCTGCCCTGAAGTCTGACTCTGATGGACCGAATACCCACTAGAAGAACCTTGAAGAGAGGGTGGGCGGTATGAACTCTTTGGCATGACACTGAAATAGGCAGTGGAAGAATCCTGATGACCGTGTACCCACTGAAAGAACCCTGAATAGCTGGCGGGCGATAAGAACTCTCCGCCATAGCACTGAAATAGGGTCACGCTGGAAAACCCCGAAGAGGTGGTGGTGCTGAATATGGGGGGCCTGCTAGGTGACCCCTCCCAAAATGACCTCTTCCCCCAGCTGGGGCACCTCTGAACTCTCCAGAAAAATGGGACCTCTTGTCCCGCTGCATATACTCTCTACCCCTATGACGATAACCCTCAATCCTCCGATAAATCTCCACTACTAACTGATAAGAAGTCCACATCTCAACTTCTCGAGCCATACTAACCTGAATACTGGAGTGCAACCCCGCAACAAATCTCCGCACCCTCTCTGTATCAGTAGGAAGTATCATAAGTGCATGGCGAGATACCTCAGAGAATCTAGCCTCATAGTCGGTCACTGATATCTGACCATGCTCGAGCTGCTCAAACTGACACCGCAACTCTTCCCTCTGGGAGGGTGGAATATACCTGTCCAAGAATAGGTGTGTGAAGTGGTACCAATTCATGGGAGGAGAATCTGCTGGTCTATCAAGAAGATAAGACTTCCACCATCTACGTGATCTTTCCTCCAACTAAAAGGTAGTGAAATCCACCCCGTGAGACTCTAATATGCTCATGTTGTGCATCTTTCCCTGCTCCTATCAATGAAGTCCTGGGAATCCTATGTCACTCACCCCCAAAGACCGGAGGGTGAAGCTCGGTCCATCTATCAAGTAGCTTCTGCGGCTCGCCGGTCGGAGCTGGTCTTGGATACGCTACAGCTGCTGCAACTGGCTGGGCTCCGCCCACGGGTAGTGTCCCCGGAGTCTGATATACTGCAGTTGCATGCCCAGGAGCCTGAGGAGTACGGGTCTGTGCTCCCCCTCCCGCATGAGATGTGGCTGGGTCTGCTGGAAATAAACCACCCTGGGTCATAGAATCCATGAACCATAGCATATGGCCCATGACCTCCTGAAAGCCCGGTGCTGACATAAAGTCGACCGGGGCTGGCTTTGTTGCGGGAATCTCGCCCTGCTCCTCATCAATGAGATCCTCCACTGGATCGGTTGGTGGTGCAGTTGGGGAAACTCTAGGACTTCCTTGTCCTCTACCTCGGGTCGGTGCCCTCCCCCGCCTCTAGTAACAGGGGGAGCAACTCTTCCTGGGTCCAGAATATCTGGCGCGCGCGTTCTCATCATCTGTGAGAGAGTAAGAGAAATAAACTTAGTACACCATCAATTGCACGATAGAAGATGAATAAAGAGTAGTTTCCTAACACCTGCACCGATCCGCATGACTCAGTCCTGCCCATAACTTGTGAGACCTACGTGAACCTAGAGCTCTGATATCATGTTGTCACGACCCAATTCCATTTTAGGTCGTGATGGCACCCATCATCGATGCTAGGCAAGCCAACAATGAACAATCTAGTGGTTTCCCATTTTAATGAGTTTTCCAAGTAAATAACTTCCTTAATTTAAAAGATTTAGTAAGAAACATATTTAAACTAATAAAATGAAAGCAGCTAAATGTAATTATAACCATAAGAATAAAACCCAAATCACAAGTCTACTAGTGTGTGCCAAGATCTGGTGTCACAAGTATGTGGGATGCTAATGGAATATACAAAATATTTCTACTCTACTGTCTGAAATAGAATAGACAGAAAATAAATCAAAATAGCGATTCCGACTGTTGCTGAACGGCTCGGAAGGGCAGCTCATCGTGTAGTCTCGAACCAGAAGTCAAGCGTGCGCGCCAGAATGATAACAAAATGCACCTGTCTCAGATCCTGCACATCTAGTGCAGAAGTGTAGCATGAGTACATAAACAACATGTACACAATAAGTATCTAGTATAACTTCGAAGAAATAGTGATGACGGGTCGACTTCGACACTCACTATGGGCCTAAAATATAATAATATGAAGTTCTCATCAAACATGATATATAAATGATAATAAAACCCAGAGCAGGAAAATAAGTAAACAATCCTTTCATTTCAAGTAAGAACCAAGTCATTTCTCTCATCTAATCCTTTCACCTTTCAAGTCCATGAAACAATATTAAATATAAAAAGGGTTCCAATATCTTTACGCATGAATTATGACGAGGACGTACGACCCGATCCAAATATACATACAAATATATTGTGCACTGCCGAGGGTCGAACGGCCCGAACCATATATATATATCAATTAACCTGCTGAGGCGAACGTCTCGCTCCTATGAGAGTAGTAAAAACTTACACCGCTCGCGGAATATACTTGCGAAGCTGTTGAACATAGATTTTCTCATGTTATCATAATATCTCTCAATTCCTTTTCAAAATAAGAAATTCAACTAGGAACTTCGAAATATTGAAATCACCAACCTCCGCTTTAATCCAACAATTATTAAGCATAAACAAGCAACAATATCAATAAAATATGGTATAAACCTAAATCTACCTAGACATAAGCATGAATAGTAGCTACGCACAGACTCTTATCACTTCGTGCGTATATAGCCCCCACAAATAGAAGTACATATTGATTAAGTTTACCTATGGGGTTAATTTCCTCTTACAAGGTTAGAAAAGAGACTTACCTCGTCTCAAGGCCTGCTTTCCGATCCAAGAATGTGCTCACACCCTCAATTCGGTGCTAAATCAAGACAAAACTAATCAAATAGTATATAAACTAATCAATACAAGCTCAAAAGTTCATATTCCAACTATTAAAGAGGTTACCCAACCCTAAATGTAAGATTCTTAAAATTCACCCCGGGGCCCACATGGTCTGATTTCGAAACTTCTCGAAGAAAGTTGTTTCCCATAACCTCATGAACTAAAATATATAATTTTTACTAAATTCTATAACCATTTTCGTAGTAAAATATCGTTTTTATCAAAACCTAGGTTTTTCATCTAAACCCAAGATTTCCACAAATTTTCATATTAATCTATCCATAATCTATGTATTAAACTCACATTAGGTAGAAATTACTTACCTTCAAAATCTAGGTTGAAATCCCCTTCTTTAAAGCTCTAAAATCTCCCAAGAGTGCAATAAATGAACCCAAAACTGGCTAAGTCCCGATTTTAAAACACACTGAATAGCCGCCTTCTTCTTCGCGAACGCAGAAGAGGCCTCGCGTTCGCGAAGGCACATGACCCTGTCCCCCCGAGACGACTCATCGCGAACGCGAAAATAGCAATGCGAATGCGGAGGCTGGCTTGGCCTACCTTTCGCGAATGCTAGGGCTTCTCCGCGAACGCGAAGAATAACAGCGGCCCAAGCCCAGCCCATGCCCCTCTACGCGAATGCGAGTCGCCTCACGTGTACGTGAAGGTTACAAGTCCCAGACCTTCGTGAACGCGGACTAGATATCTCGAACGCGTAGAACAAAAATCCCTCAGCCCCAATCCCTTCGTCGCGAATGCGAGAGTCTTTCCGCGTTCGCGAAGAAGAAAACTAGAACTGGAATTTCTAGTTTTTCCAACTTTGTTCCGAGCGGTCCGAAACTCACCCTAGCCACTCGGGATACCATCCAAAGGCACCAACAAGTCTCTAAACATAATACGGACCTGATCAAATTCTTGAAACGTGTAAATCAACAATGGAACTAAGAATCGCACCGTAAAACCAAATTGAATCAAAATATGAACTTCAAGTTTCCAAATTGCTCCGAACGCGTCGAATCATACTTAGGCTACTCGGAATGACACCAAATTTTGCGTGCAAGTCTAAAATGATATTACAAAACTATTCCCGGCCTCGGAATTCCATTCGATATCACCAAAACCTACTCTAAACCAAATTTAAAGAACTTTAAGAACCTTCAATGAACCAACTTTCAATATTAGGCGCCGAAATGCTCCCGGGTCATCCGAAACCCGATCCGAGCATACGCCGAAGTCCGAAATCATCATACAAACCTATTGAAATTGTCAAATCCCGATTCCGAGGCCGTTTACTCAAAATATTGACCGAAGTCAAACTTAGCCTTTTTAGCCGACCTTAAGGAACTAATTGTTCTGATTTCAATCCGACCCCTTCCAAATCTCGGACTAACCATCCCCGCAAGTCATAAAATAGTAAAAGAACATACGGGAAGTCTTATTTAGGGGAACATGATTCTATAAAGAAAAAAGACGGGCCGGGTCTTTACAAAAGAACACCTTTCTAAGGAGATTCGTCCTTTTGGATTATTCCTTATCGTTTCCACCAGATCCGAGAAAGTCTTTAATATCTCATAGATACTTGTCATTCATCATTATCAGAAAAGAGAAATCATCCACCTCATTCAATATTGGATGAATCTTCCTCTTTATTTACATTTAGCGCCATTTATTGTTATTTAACATTTGATACTTCTAGCACATTATTGCACTCGAACATTAAATAAATGATGCCTTAAATCTGTTTCAACATTGTTCTACATCACCCATGTTGCTTATCATAGATTTGAAGTTATTATCTTTAACTAGGATAAACCTCTAAAAATAATCAATTAATTAGTTTAACCAAAGATCACCATTTTTTGGTCAAACGTGTGTGTGTGTCCCCTTAGAAAAAAATTGTTTCTCGATTAGAGTGGTGTAGCCATATAGGGTGGTTAGTTGAGTACTCCTCATCAAAAAATTATATATACTATGTATATAAAAAAATTATAGTGGTACATAAATCAAAAATTATTTTTTACATATTTTTGTTAAATCTTGAACACGCTTAGCGAAATTCCTGACTTCACCACTAGTCTAATGTACCTAATTTTAAAGAAAATAGAAATAATAAGGTATTTTTTTAGTTTATATTTAGAAACAAAACTGAGAAAACTACCCTTTATAGCCCCTCAAAATTTTTATAACCCATATTTTTTCCCACTTACACGAAATGGCTCTTCGGCCCAAACTTATTGCATCTAATAGCCCAAAATATTTATTTTGTATAGTGACAGCCTATTTTGTATATTTTTTGTATATTGACAATTTATTTTGTATAGTGATAGCCAATTTTGTATATTTTTTGTGTAGTAACAGTCTATCTAGTATATATTTTGTATAGTAACAGTCTATTTTGTATATATTTTATATAGTGACAGTCTATTGTATATAAATTGTGTAATAGTAATCTATTTAATATATTTTTATATAGTGACATTCTATTTAATATATTTTTTGTATAATGGCAATCTAATTTTGTATATGTTTTGTACAATGACATAACGTAAAATTACAACCATTAGACTGTAACTCTAGCAACTAAACACGTGTCATAATGTACAAGTTTATTTAACCAAAAACTATGATCAAATAGGTTTCTTATCTTCTTTTCCTTTCGATTAGTGATTAAAAATTGGAGATTTTTTGAGCACTTTCTTCAAAGACCAAGAATGGCGTAATTTTGAGCTACTAAAAATCAATTTTATGTCTGAAAGAGGGTCTTGTTGTCCTTGACTTCCTTGAGCAAAACATGATAAAAGCTAATATTAAAGATTTATATTTTGATTTTTGAGTAGTTTCCACTTAAATGAAGACTTTCCGCTTTCTGATGCCGTTTTCTATCCATCTTATACACGGGTTTGCTTGTTTCCAGCACAACCCAAAACTTAATTCCACATTCACTTTCGACAAAAAAAGAAAAGCAAAAGCCGATTCGAAACAGTGACCTAAGGATTAAGCAAACTCATCTCCGGACGGCTGACGATTCAAAGGTTTTTTCTTTGGATGCAATCACTGATTTTGCAGCCATGGCGTGGTCGCCTCTCTTTTCTGCGATCTGTCTTTGCAGATCTCAGCCTCAATACTTTTGGGCCAACTACTAGAATTATTTTTGGAATATAAAATAATTTGAGCTACCAAATGTTATAAGTTTGGCCGAATAGTTATAAATGATATTTGCTCAACAAAAATTCAGGAGCCAAAAGCTAAGGCAGCGACGAGATTAAGTGGTTTCTATTGCAAACATGACTTGTCATGGTCAGATTCAGATAGTAGAAGTCCTGGACAAGAAAGAACATTATCCTACGTGCTAGAGTGCATTAGAGAAAATAATGTATTTATCAACTTTGTATATTAGTAAAATCTTGTTTGATATACTTTTTTAACTTATGTATAATTAATATAAGCATTAGTTACATATCTTATTTGGTATTATCTTATATATAACTAATTCATAGCAAATCATGCCATTAATAATACCAAGACTATTAATGCATGTATTGACATTGTTACAGGCAAAATTATTATCAAAGTCCCTTAAAGCTAAATAATACAGAAGATATTTTTGTAAACAAATAATTTTCTTGAAAATTATGCAATGGATTTTAACTTTTAATACACCACACCAAACAATGGATAAGAAATGATCTCTGTATAGCTAAAGCTTGCAGTACTAATCTCCGCATTACTAATATACCTTATTCAGCATTATTCTTATACATCCTTTCAAACGATTCCTTACTGTCAGTAGCTGAGCCGCATGGAAACTAGGGTGTCAAGCAATACCCCTTCGCTTGAAAATGATACTATATTATTAGATAAGTTTTTTTTATTTTATGTATATTTATAATACGTTGACTCCCCTTGATTTTTCGATATATCTATTTATTTATATTTTGTTATTCTTTGATAAAAATTTTAGTTCCGCCACTATTTACCCTATTTACCGAAGTACTACTTTGTGGCAATATATTGCTAGCTAGTCCTTTGTATATGTGTGTGCATTAATTACTCAATACATATATATGCCAGCGATTACGGATGTGTGTGCGTGTGCACATATTAGTTAATTAATATAATTTTGAACTTTGTTTATATATACCCCACGGCCATTGGTTTGATTGATCTCTTCAATACTAGCTAGCTAGTTGCCAGTGATGGAAAGCCCTTAAATTATTTGTAGTCTGCATACTTATAAAATATATGGTGCATGACCCCTTTCCTATATATATATATATCACTACAAAAAAAATTGAGTTAGTTATGAATGTCATCGTTAATGTGTCGCTAAATTACTTATAGCTAGCAGAATATTTTGATAACCTGTCACTAATTTGTTGTTAAATAAAATTAATGACGAATTTTTCTATTTAACTACAGAATTTGTCCGTTGTTAAAATCAAAATTTTTAGTAGTTTATGTTAATAAGATACATATCTAGGAGTACACTGGATTGTAAAACTAACAAAATTCTAAAAGCAGAAAGATAATATTTTAATATTAAATTGAATGTTTGTATTTCTATCATCTCAAATTCACGTTCCATTTTCTAAGTTGGTCTCATATCACTTCGTAAACCGGTATTGCATTATATAATACACACATAATATAAAGAACCTATTCTTCTAGATCTACAGCGTCTGCATCATGGCATGCATCATCAAAATGTATATATTAGGGAGTTGTATTATAGTTTATTTGGATGGTTGTTGGATGCCGTTTTAAAATGTATCGTATTGTATTATATTGTATTGCATTGTTTGATGAACATAATGTTTGGACGGATTGTATCGTTTGTTGTCGTTTTATGATGTCACCCACTAACAATATGAAGAATAAACTTGTAATATTACTAAAAAAATTAGGATACGGAGTAGAATTATTAAATAAAGAAGTATGTTAAATGATAAAATATAATTATTTAATAATAAGAAAGGGCAAGATGAGAGGAAAAAGC
Source organism: Nicotiana paniculata (assembly GCA_005239505.1). Lineage (NCBI taxonomy): Eukaryota > Viridiplantae > Streptophyta > Magnoliopsida > Solanales > Solanaceae > Nicotiana > Nicotiana paniculata. Next base: position 16,440 of record MDKI01109260.1, read on the forward strand.
AAGGAAACAACGCCACCACACCAAATCCGTCGTTTCATAAAATGACACTTTTCGTCGTTACATAACGATAAATTTAAAGTACAATAAAATTTAAGTAACAATCAAAACAAACATTAAATTTAAAGTAATAATACGATATAATAGGTAACAAGGTTAATCTTTCATCAGCAAATTTTGAAATCTTTGACGAAAAAAGTTTTGGCTTTTCCAAGTTATTGGTCAAAACTGATGTAACACAAAAATTCGTCCCCAGACAAGAACTATATTTCATAATTTTGTTTTTATGTAGTACTATAGCATTACGACTATTATTTCTTTTATGTGGTTATCTCTGCTATTTTTCTATTAATACTTTTCTTTTTTATTGCAGTATTTTTATCCTTAACTTTTCGCTCTTGTATTTTTCAAGTCTGTTTTGAGAACGCTTTTTTTGAGCCAGGGTTAATGGAAAGAACTTATTTACCTCGCACAAAGTAGAGATACGATCCATGTATATCATATTCTCTCCAGACCCCACTTGTTGAATCACACAAGATATATTGTTGTTATTATAGCATTAGCAACATATTTTTACTTTCATTTTTGGTATATATATGTGTGCATGTTTTTAAAATAAAAAGAAATTATTATTATGGTTTATAATTAATATCCATGGTTTGATTGATCTCCTCCTCTGCTTCTGGTAGTTGAGATCAGATTAGAGAAAAGCCTAACTGAAATGACAGATCATTTTATTTGTTTCCTTTTTCATGATAATAATTAATCATTTTCAATACTATAGTTGCCAGTAAAGGAAGGCCCCATTAATTAATTTCACCACACTACCTCTTATTGCATGGGACACCCTTCCCTACGCTGATAAGAAACAATTTGATTTTACATTAATTGAAAAACTAAGAAAATTCCATCCACAAAAAGTGCACGGATATTAATATATGAATTTTAAATTGAATGTCCTGTATTTCTTTCATTCATATTTCTTGTATGCTATTAACAGCCAGTTTATGTTCATTAAATTAAAAAACATGGCACAAAAATAATTGGTTTAAACCTTCAAACTAACGGAAGGCTATTAACAGTCAGTTTATGTTAATTAATTTATAAATATTGATTCTGTTAAATTTTTAGCTTCTGTTGGTTTGTAGGATCAAAATCACACGTTCATATTAATTGAAGGTTAAATATAGCTCAGTCAAATTACACAAGGATCAAAACTGCAATATAGCTATAATTCAGGGTGTGCTAGCACTGCAATGTAGAGGCCGACGCATCAAATGTCACCGGCCTCCAGAAATTTCGGCAAAAATTTTAAATATACTTTCAAATGTCTTAGAAAAATAGTAGCATAAGTCTCCGACCAATCTTTATGAATAATAATAAATTTATATTGAATATTATGGTGCCCCACGACCGCCAAATGCTAGCTCCACCTCTAGCAATGCATCAATGTCGAGAGCTATTTTGCTAAAGACTAGTACCCACAATATAATCTTCCCTCTCTATCTATTGCATCCACTTGCCTACCTAACCAGAAATATAACATGAAAGAACAAAAACTGGATTACTTCAATAAGCAGTCATAACATTAGACTGTCCTTTTCTGTTATTGTGGTCCCTCATTTTTGTTTTTCTTTTTCATCCGGTGTCCGACAGAGGCGGATTCAAAATTTTGATAGGATGGGTGCACTATTGAGAAGGGATGGACCAGAATAAAATTTTGACATATTTAACCTTTAGTTCTTACTATAGCGCACCCGTTACACGTTTGAATTATAAGTTCAAAATTAAATTTTTTTAAAAAAAGCTTGCATCTATATCTATTGTCCATGTTGAAAATGTCGGGATCAGTTGAACCCATTGATTATATGCTAAATCATACACTGATACTAGTTTTAATATACATATTTTGTTTAATCATACAAGATTTTACCTCGCAACCTCACTTAAAGAGGTAGACCCTATGGTATATTACATCATATAATACTTTGAGCATGGGTGCACACACATATATTTAAGTATTTTTGAAAAAAAAAATATTACTATACATGATTCAGGAAGGGAAGCATGGGTTCACGTACCCCATGAAACCCCTCCTAAATACGCCTTTGGTGTCCGATACTCATATTAAATCTAATTAAATTTGAATACCCATGAAAAATTACACTTAAGGGGTAAATGCTTCCGAGCAAAATCATATTTTCCATTATTTAGTAATGCTATTACTGCTCTCTTCATTTAAAAGATAATGACAGATTCGAAATATAGAGATTACTCACAAATATTCTAAGTTTCAATTTCAATTCAAATAATGATTTTTAAAATAAAAGTTACATTATTAGAAGTTAGATATAAAAAAGTATTGTAATCATATTACTTTTTTATGATAAAAATATTTAAAGTATATATAAAAAAGATCACGATAAAAGAGAAAATTATTGTACTCTTCAAATAGCAACAATGTCATATAAATCAAAACCAAGGAAATATTATGTTTTAAATGAGATATCCTATTTGCTTGTGTTAACCACACTCTGGCTCAAATCCAGTCCAACAAAGGCAAACACCTGGCACACTAATGTTTAGTGCAGAGACCCGGGCAATTTGTACATATTTTTACTTTGTACTTTTCCCTTCCTATTTTTTTTTTTGAGCAAACATGATTTATATAGCTAATAAGATCACATATTGTTTAGTATATCATAGTTTGTGTCTTGTCGGGTACATTTATTACCTATGCTTGCTAAGGAGTTACAAGTATTTAGAGTTAGATACTTAACATAAAATGAAATATTATTTTTATCTACCATTACATAGCCTTTCACACTTTTTGGTGGGATTACAAAAACTAATCTTCTTTTCTTCAAGTGATAGTAATCCAGATTTGTCATGGAGTGTGCCACTTTGTTTCCATCCCGAAAGCTATGCCTGAGGATAGTCCCCTTCACGTGGTGCATTAACAACCTGCATTTAGTAATTAGAGAATCATATATTTTGTTTCCATTGAAAATTGCATGTATTGCTTCCGCGCAATCCGTCTCAATCTCCAGTGGAAAAGTATTTCATTCATGTGCTATTTTTAGCCCTTCCTTAATTGTTTTTAGTTCTCCTTCTACCGCTCCTCTAAGGTTTATGTTCTTGTGGAAGCCCATTATCTAATCTCCTTCTACATTGCGAATGAATCCACCAATCCTGCCTCGTTGTGATTTATAAATTGCATCCACATTTAATTTATACCATCCTGATTGAGATTTGATCCACTGAACTTTTATTTTGATTTTTTCTATGGGCAGTGGATTGTGAGTTGCCAGTAGCTTGTATTAAATTGCTTGTTGTAGGATGTGGCTTGTATTGATATATGTTGATGTATTATTTTGGTTATTTTGATTGCGGTTGATCCAGATACCCCATATGGAAAAAGTAAGAAGAAATCTCAATCAATTAATTTGTTAGCCAGGGTGATTAATTTGTTTCGTAGTTGTATAAGCTAGTGTTCACCCCTTTGATTATCTATGAGCATTTTGTCTATGTTACTCCAAAAAATTTTAGCAGGTAAACAGTCTAGAAATATGTGAGTAATGGATTCCAATTGATTTGAATTACATATAGGGCAGCGTCGGCTTATGTTAATGCCAATTTTAGCTAGGTAATTTCTGCATGAAAGTCTATTATGTAGGCATTGCCATAGTAGACATTTAATCTTGTTAGGACAATGTAACGCCCAGATCCAGTCAAATTCCTCATGAGGTTGTATTGTAGGTTCTATAAGCGTGTAACAACTCTTTGTAGTAAAGTTTCCTTTGGAGTCTAGGGACCAGATAGGTATATCGCTCAAAGGGCCTTTCTTGCGTATTTAGTATTAATTATAGTTTCATGTTGTTCTTGTGTGATTTCCATGGATAGTTTTTCGAAGTCCCAATTTTTATCTGAGTACAGGTCCCTTAATTTGAGGTTATATTGATTGGGCGACAGGGGTCCTTGAATTATGCTACGTAAGTTTTGGGAATGTAGGAACCGGTTTTGATTCCATATGTTAATATTAGAATTGATATGAGGAGACCAAGTGATCCCTTTAGAACACACCTCCCATCCCTTTGTTAAAGCTTTCCAGATAGGAAAATTATTCTTGCTACTTAGTCCTAAACCATATCTGTTGAAGATTAAACGAGCCCTTGGGTTGGTTGAGTGTGTTAGTAGTCTCCATGTTAAGCTAGTTAGAATGGATAAGTTTTTTGCATGAGCATTATGAAGATCCAAACCCTCCATTGGTTTTGGTTTGCAAATGTTAGTCCAGTTAACTAAGTGTAGTTTCTTTTTTTCTTCACAAGAGCTCCGGATGAAATCCCGTTGAATTTTGTCAATTTTATTACGTGTTTTTGATGGTAATAGAGTATATTGCATGTAATAATTTGGGATAGTGTTTAAGTAAGAGTGGGCTAGCGTTACTCTACCTGCTATATTAATAAATTTCATCTTTCATGTTGCTAGTCTAGATTTTATTTTGTCAAGGATAAAGTTGTAGTCATTATGTCTTGGATTTCTATTTAGTATTGGAAAACCCAAGTAGTTTCCAAATTTTTTACTGATCTTAAAACCCAATTTATTGTAAATAGAGGTGATAGTAGTGGGGTTACAATTTTTTGAGAATATTATTTTGGATTTTAAATGATTTATTTTCTGACCACTAAGGGAACAAAAAGCATCCACTCCTAGCTTTATGGCTTGACATGATTTATTAATTGCCCTAGCCATAAAAGTAAGGTCATCCGCAAAGAAAAGGTGTGAAAAGTAAATATTTTATCTCCCTAGAGTAATTGAATACCACTGCTTAATATCTACTTGATGACTAATATACCTAGATAACATTTCAAGGCATAAGATGAATATGTAAGAAGATAAAGGGTCTCCTTGTCTTTTACCTCTACTAGATTAAAAAAAAGATGTTGTTGATCCATTGACTAAGACTGATATAGAGCTAGTTGAGATGCAACTAAGTATAAGTTCTGTAAATTTTGGAGAAAAATTAAAAAATCTAAGTGTGTGACATACAAAAAACCACTCAAGCCGGTCAAATGCTTTTTCCAAATCAATTTTAATCAACATGTGGCCTACTTTATCTTTGAGTTTTGATAGATTGCTTACTAACTCTTGAATAATAATAGCATTGTCCGATGCTCTCTTGTTTTTCATAAAACTGGCTTGGTAGGGACTAATTATTTTATCTAAAAAAGGCTTCAGTCGATTTGCAAGCACTTTTGTAATGATTTTGTAGATTGTATTGCAAAGTCCAATTGGCCTAAAATTTTTGATGTCATTTGCATTTTGAATCTTGGGAATTAGGCATAGATATGTTTTGTTGATTTCACTAGGAATTGTCTGATAATTAAAAATTGAATGACAATAGTTAGTAACCGACTGACCTACTGTGTCCCAATATCTTTGAAAGAAAAAGGGATGTAGACCATCAGGACCAGATGCTTTAAAAGGCTTAAATGAAAAAGTGGCATTTTTAATTTCCATATCACTTAAGGGATCATCTAAAGAAATTAATTCAAGATTATTTGCCCTTGATGAATTTCTTCCTAGGCCTTTCTGGGTAGTTAAGTTATGTGAGGTGGTGTAGACGTCTTTAAAGTAAGTTGTCACATGTGTCATGATCGAGTTATGGTTATTAATCCAATTACCGTCATTATCTTTGAAATAGTTAATTTTATTTCTTCTTCTTCTTCTGTTTGTTGATGTTATGTGGAAATACCTAGTGTTTGCATTTTCCTCATTTAGCCAATTTATCCTAGATCTTAATTTCCAATAGTCGTCTTCAATTTGAAGGATGTCATTGTATTCTTTTTTAAGAGATTCATCGAGCGAATGAAGAAATTTACTATAGGGATAATGTATAGAATTTTGGATGCTCCGAAGCCTTGCAAGTAATCTTGTTTTTTTTTCCTATTACATCTCCAAAAGTTTTATGTTTCCATATTGTCACACCTCCTTTTTTATACACCCCCAAGGGGGTATGGGAGTTTTTCCAATTTAAGT
>MDKI01028714.1:0-47109 GCA_005239505.1 Nicotiana paniculata
TTCCTATATTACTTGTCGACCACGTACACTTGCGTGTGCATTGGGAAATCAACCAACACCTAGGTTTACAGAAAATACGGGTTACAACATCCTTGATTCGTTTAACTTCTAATACTTATTAATCACCCTTATACACTCTTGTATCATTTAAGACCAATAGGATTAACTTATCATCTCAAAGATAATCTCTTCTCATATTTACGTCGACTAACTTATGGCATGAATGAACGTACGTGAATATGGGTAGTAACAAAAACATAGGAATACGTGGAACCAGGATCATATAATACCGAAGCATCTCGGTGACAAACTAAAACAATACTTGTAATCACTACATCTGAGGCCATAGCATCTGGTCTGACTGGAAGTGCCTAATAACGGGCCTGGACTCCACCGGATCGACCTCCTCCTCTAGGGAAGCCTCTAGCTGCCTGACCCCCACCCCTTGATGTCTGGGCGGGTTATGAAGTAACTAGAGCTAAAGTTTAGGGTTGACTCCTCTGATGAGATGGACCCCCAAGAAAATGAGGACACTACCTCCTCATATGCCCCAACTCTCCACACTCGTAACAACTCTCTGGTGCTAGAGAGGGGACTGAAGGGAACCCTTAGCACCAGGATAACCTTTGGAAGAACCAGGCATAGATGAGCCCTAAACCGTTGGTGCTCGAGATGCACTCTGGGCTGGAAGAGCACTGAATGCTGGATGCCCCTGATGAGAATTGTGAGGACCACGACCAGCGGATCCACCACGATAACCTGAGCGGCCCAACTGAGTCTGCCTGAATGGACGACCCCTGCCATGCTGGATTTATCCCCCCGAAGGAACACCACAAAAACTACCAAATCCTCGAGGCCTTTTGGCCTCCCTCTTATCTCGCTCCTGGCGAATAACTGACTCAATCTCTCGGGTAATATCAACAACCTGCTCAAAAATAGCACCCGATACTCTCTCGTTGGTCATATGAATACGTTGTTGATATGTGAGTCCATCTGCAAATCTTCTGATCCTATCTCTCTTTGTAAGGACCAACCAAATAGCATGATGGGAAAGCTCCGAAAACCTCATCTCGTACTGTGATACCATCATATCACCCTATCGTAACTTCTCAAACTGCCAGCGCAGCTCCTCTCTGCGGGACTGCGGAACATACTTCTCTAAGAAGAGAGTGGAAAACTGCTGCCAAAGAAGGGGCGCTGCAGAAACGGGCCTACTCCTCTCATAAGCCTACCACTAGGTAAATGCAGCTCCTGGGAACTGGAAGGTAGTAAACGAGACCCCACTGGTCTCCAATATCCTTGTTGTACGAAGCATCCTCTGACAATTGTCTAAGAAGCACTGGGCTTCCTCTCCCTCAGCACCACTAAAATTTGGAGGCCGAAGTCTCTCAAATCTCTCCAATCTCCGCTGCTCGTCATCAGCAAAAGCTGGAACCAAAAAATCCTAGGCTGGTGCAACCGGCTGAGCTGGAACTACCTCCGGGGTTTGAAGCCCATGAATAACCTGCTCACGGGCAGCTGGAGTCTGAATGCCTCCCCTGGCCTGAGAAGTAACGATTGTAGTAGAACTAGCGGCTGCCTGAGCAAGACTGGTGCATGCAGTCAGAACCTGGGCCAAGTTTCCCGAAGACACGAAATAACAATAAGCACAGTTGGTGCCTGAGCTGGTCATACTGGAACATTGGTTGCTGGGACCTGATCTGGAACAATAGGCGGGTCTACGGGTACAGCCCCAGCAACTGCGTGGGCTACACCTCTACCCCTACCACAGCCTCGACCGCGACCTCGACCCCTTCTGGGTCCCACTGGTGGCTAACTGCCCTGTCCAGTAGTGCGTGTCCTCACCATCTGTGAGTGAATGAAACAATAGAAGTTTAGTTGCCATAATCAATAGATTCGCACGATGAGAATTAAAGAAATGCGAGAATTTTCCTAAGGGTTCTGTAGCCTCTCGAAGATAAGTACAGACATCTTCGTACCGATCCACAAGACTCTATCGAACCTGCTGATAACCAATGAGTCCTATGTAACCTAGGCTCTGATACCAACTTGTCACGACCCTAAATCTAAGCTGGCCGTGATGGCGCCTATTTTAGTACTAGGCTAGCCAATTTACTGTGCATAATATAAGGAAATTTTCATTTAATTCAATAACACGATTTATCATAAAACTTCCACTTTTAATATTTCACAAATATGGATAATCAAGGAAAAACATCTAAACAATATCCCAAAACCTAGAGTCAACAGTCATGAGCAACTAAATGTCACACGGAATCTGACACGATTTTATTGATACAACAAGTTCTAGGAAATGTAAATAACGACAAATAAGAAGGAGAAGGGTGGGGTTGCAAACGTCGTGCAGCTAACTCACAGTCTCCGATAAAGGCTCCACTGAGTATGAATCAAATCTCACTTGACCCGGGCACCTGAATTTGCACACAAGGTGCAGGGAGCAACGTGAGTACACCAACTCAGTAAGTTACAAATATAAATAAAGACTTGAGTGCAGTGACGAGATTTTAACATCATGTAAATTAGATAATGAATATCAGTGGAAATCAATGAAACATGTCAGAAATCTACGTTCCGAAAGTTCATAAAAGCTCCAGTTTTCCCCTTTCCAAATCTCATATAAAACATTAGTTCAACATTTATCATTTAGAGGCTAAATTGTAAAGAAGAATGAAAACAGTGGTTTCATAACAAATAAGCCCCACGGGAACAGTATCACTCACAAATAAAGCCTCTCGGGCAACTGCGCTCACTAGGGGTGTACAGACTCCGGAGGGGCTCCTACAGCCTAAGCTCTATATCGATGCGGCGTGTAGCCCGATCAAATATATCTCGCTAAACCGTGCACTAAGATCCATATATATATATATATATATAACATTTCACCATGCAGCCCGATCCATCACTATCCTCACAATCCGGCTCTCGGTGTCATGCCCCAAAATCCCGCCAACGGGCCGTAATGGCGTCTAACGTTGAACCCGCTAGACAAGCCAATGTATATAGATAAACTAGCATATTAACATCAATTTAATAGGATAAACTAAACGGTTCACAATTTAACAGTGGAATTTAATGTGGTCAAAAGCTAAATAAGGATAACATAATACAACAACGCGTAAATTTTCCCAAAACCTGGAGTCACAAACTCACGAACTGTCTATAAGAGTGCTAAATACAAGTCTGAAAAGAGAATAAATGGTTGTCTCTGAAACTAGAGGAAAAACAAGATAGAAGTGAATACAAGGGGATGGAAGAGACGCCAAGGCCCACGAACGCCAGCAGGTATACCTTGAAGCCTCTATGATAAGCTGGAAGACACTCCCACTAATGATGTCCTCCGGATCCGGCTGCGTAATTTGCACAACATAAAGAAGTACAGGTGTAGCATCAGTACAACCGACCCCATGGACTGAGTTAGTGCCGAGCCTAACCTCGGCGAAGTAGTGAAGAGGCTAAGATGCGACAACAAAATGTACCTGTGCAGTTCAATAATATAGCAGAAGCTAAACAAGAATACAATTACGGGGAGAACATGCTGGGGGTAAGCGATAGAAAATACTGAAATAACAGAAACGAAAAAAACAGTCTAAAATATCTAAAAATAATAACAGGAAATGACAACACAGATTAAACAGTGAAAGATGCGGCACGGCATGTCCCCTCGTGCATAATAATAATATAAAACACAGCACGGAATGTCCCCTCTTGCATAATCAATAAAAACATGGCACGGAATGTCCCCTCGTGCATAATAAATATAAACATGGAACGGAATGTCCCCTCGTGCATAATAAATATAAACATGGCACGGAATGTCCCCTCGTGCATAATAATATAAAACACGGCACGAAATGTCCCCTTGTGCATAATCAATATAAAACATGGCACGGAATGTCCCCTCGTGCATAATAATATAAAACACGGCACGGAATATCCCATCGTGCATAATCAATATAAAATATGGCACGAAATGTCCCCTCGTGCATAATAATATAAACATGGAAGGGAATGTCCCCTCGTGCATAATAAATATAAACATGGCACGGAATGTCCCCTAGTGCATAATTAATATAAACATGGAACGGAATGTCCCTTCGTGCATAACAATATAAACACGGCACGGAATTTCCCCTCGTGCATAATCAATATAAAACATGGCACGGAATGTCCCCTCGTGCATAACAATATAAACATGGCACGAAATGTCCCCTCGTGCATAATAATATAAAAACACGGCATAGAATGTCCCATCGTACATAATCAATATAAAACATGGCACGGAATGTCCCTTTGTGCATAATAATATAAACATGGCACGGAATGTCCCCTCGGGCATAATAAATATAAACATGGCATGGAATGTCCCCTCGTGGATAATAAATATACACATGGCAGGGAATGTCCCCTCGTGCATAATAAATATAAACATGGCACGGAATGTCCCCTCGTGCATAATAATATAAAATACGGCACGGCATCACCTTCGTGCTTTAACACTCTTCCTCACCCAAACAACAATCACAAACAAGGGCAAGGAAATAAACAATTAAATCCCGATAACGGAACTATACAACGATGACCCGGCAAAGGTACATTTCAATAACTCTTTCTCTTTCTTTCACTTTTATTTCCCTAATTTATTTTATTACTCGAGCCAATGCTCCAAAGGATGTAATTATCTCATATTCCTTCATCATTCGTTTCACAATTTGAGCCAATGCTCCAAGGATGAAATTATCTCATATCTCTTCATTCTTTGTTTTACAATTTGAACCAATGCTCCAAAGATACAATTATCTAAGGTTAGACCAAACAATTACCTCGGGTCCAAAGTATAACAATCAACCCTCTAACACCGCCTTACCTTTAGAATTCAACTCCGGAATGGTATTATCTAGACATAATCAACTCAAGTATATCAATAAGGATTCAATAATTCAATTACATGGCCTAATTACCCATTTCCTAGCATTCTTCCAAGATTATCAAAATTCGACCCCTGGCCCGCTCGCTCGGATTCTTGAAATTCTCGAAGGGAACACTCACCCAAATCCTAAGGATCATAAATATACGATTTTTACTTGATTTCATGGCCAGTTCACAGAAAATTCTAAAGTGATCACAAGTTCTAGGTTACTACCCAATTTCTTGAATTTTTGCACTAGTTTATGTAGTTAATTAGGCTAGGATGCATGCAGGAAACAAATTTTTGGGTGGAATTCACCTACCTTATAGGACCTGGTTGAAAGCTCTTAAAAATGGAGGAAATCGCCTTAGGAAGAAGATGGAAAATGAGAAAAATAGGTTTAAAACCCGTTTTTAAAACCCATTGCCTGAACAATGAACTCGCACCTGCGGCTCTGGGGACCGCACGTGCGGTCTCGCACTTGCGAGAAGAAGCTCGCACCTGCGGAATTGGGTTAGGGGGGTCTGGGATCGCACCTGGGAAGTGGAAACTGCACCTGCGGTCTTGCACCTGCGAGATATGCTCCGCACCTACGATGGCTGGCCAAGCCACTGGTGATCGCACCTGCAATACCTGGGACCGCACCTGCGGTCACACCAGAGAAGGTGCACCAGCAGCTGTGTTTGCTGGTTTTTAGCCCCACTAGGTGCCCGGAAGGCACCTGGGCCCACCCGAGCCCTAGTCTAAATATACCAACGAGTCCCAAATCATAATACGGACTCGCTCAAGCCTTAGGAACACTGAAAACAATTCTAAAACTCGAAATCACACCCCCAAACCTCAAGAACTAAACTTAGGAATTTTAAGGTTTCTAAACTTCGCTAACAACGTGCCGAACTGACCTATACAATTCGGAATGATACCAAATTTCACATATAACTCCCACAACATCCTACGAACTTTTCCGTGCAATCAAATCGCCAAAACAACATCATACACATCGAATTAGGCCTCAAAAATCCATGTGTTCTATCAAATTTCATAAAACATCAATTTTTCCATTTTAAGTCTGAAACCCGTCAAACGAAATCCGATTCCAACCAAACTTTACAGAAAGTGCTTAAACCATATTTATGACATGTACCGGGCGCCGGAACAAATATACGGGCCCGATACCACCACTTTCTAATTAGATTTCATTTTCAATTTCCTTAAATATTTTCAGAAAAACAATTTTACTCAAAAATTCATTTCTTGGGCTTGGGACCTCGGAATTCGATTCCGGGCATACGCCCAAGTCCCATATTTTCCTACGGACCCTCCGGGACCGTGAAATCATGGGTCCGGGTCCGATTACCCAAAATGTCGACCGAAGTCAAATTTATTCATTTTAAATATCAAATCTTAGCATTTTTCACAGAATTTCATATTTAAGCTGTACGGCTACGCGCCCGGACTGCGCATGTAAATCGAGGAAACTACAGATGAGGTTTTCAAGGCATCGAAAGTACGAAATGGGTAATAAAATAGGTGATGACCCCTTTGGTTCGTCACATTCTCCACCTCTAAAACAACCGTTCATCCTCAAACGGACAGAAGAAGGAAGTATTTGAGTCGGAAAATAAATGAGGGTAACGGCTCCATATATCGGACTCGGACTCACAGGTCGATGCCACAGGAGGCTGACCTATCCACTGAACACGAACAGAAGGGAAACTCTTGGATCTCAATTGACGAATCTGCCGGTCTAGAATAGCTACCGGCTCCTCCTCATAAGATAAGCCCTTGTCCAACTAGACAGTGCTGAAATCTAACTCGTGGGATGGATCGCCGTGATACCTCCGAAGCATGGACACATGAAAAACTAGATGCACGACTGATAAGCTAGGCGGCAATGCAAGTCTATAAGCCACCTCTCCCACTCGATCAAGAATCTCAAACGGGCCAATGAATCTAGGGCTAAGATTTCCCTTCTTCCCAAATCTCATCACGCCTTTCATAGGCGACACTCGGAGCAATACTCTCTCACCAACCATGAAAGCCACATCTCGAACCTTACGATCTGCATAACTCTTTTGCCTAGACTGAGTTGTACGAAGCCTATCCTGAATGATCCTGACCTTGTCCAAGGCCTCCTGAACCAAATCTGTACCCAACAACCGAGACTTTCCCGGCTCAAACCATCCAACTAGAGAACGAAACCGCCTACCATATAAAGTCTTATAAGGATCCATCTGGATACTCGACTGGTAGTTGTTGTTGTAGGCAAACTCTGCTAAAGGCAAGAACTGATCCCGTGATCCTCCAAAGTCAACAACACAAGCTCAGAACATATCCTCCAATATCTAAATAGTCCGCTCGAATTGTCCATCCGTCTGAGGATGAAATGTTGTTCTCAACTCCACCTTGGTGACTAACTCTCGTTGAACTTCTCTCCAGAAATGCGTGGTAAACTGCACGCCCCGGTCCGAAATGATAGATACCGGCACACCATGAAGGCGGACAATCTCCCGGACATAGATCTCAGCTAACCTCTCAGATGAATGGGAAACTGCCACAGGAATGAAATGTGCTAACTTGGTCAGCCTATCAACAATGACGCACACTGCATCAAACTTCTTTCGAGTCAACGGAAGTCCAGTAACGAAGTCCATAGTGATCCTCTCCCACTTCCACTCGGGAAGCTCAATCCTCTGAAATAAACCACCAGGCCTCTGATGCTCATACTTAACCTGTTGACAATTCAAACATCGCGCCACATATGCCACAATATCCTTCTTCATTCTACACAACCAATAATGCTGCCGCAAATCCTGATACATCTTTGCGGCGCTCGGATGAATAGAGTACCTGGAACTAAGTTGGCTGGGCAGGCTGTGGATAACCTGGTGCCTGTACCATGGCACGAGAACCCTGATGCTGAGTCCCACCAGAACCTCGCAGGCAAAACCCGGAAATCTGCCCCAAACCACCGCAAGTATAACAAGGCTTCTGCTGAAGTGACTGCTGACTCTGGAACTGGCCCAGTCGACCCTGATAACCACCCTGGAAATTCTGAAGCGGCGGTGCACCGATAGGTGCTGGTGGCGCACTGTAAGGCTCCTGATCGGAATAGTGCGTCTGATAACCACGACCACCTGAAGTACCATGAGAAACCTGGAGAGCTGATTGAAAAGGTGTGGGAGGATGACGTCTGCCAGAAGAATCCCTGCCTCCAGATAAGGCTCCACTGAAACGACCGAAATGTCAGGGCCACTTGTCAGCCCCCTAACCACCACCCTGTGACAAAATCATCTCAATCCTCCTGGCCACATTGGCCGCATCCTATAACGATATGTCTGTACCTGACTCTCTAGCCATCTGAAGTCTGATAGGTCGTGCCAATCCCTTGATAACCCTCCGAACCCTCTCCCAATCAGTGGGAAGTATCATAAGAGCATGTCGGGCTAGAGTGATGAACCTGGTCTCGTACTGAGTGACGGATATGGATCCCTGCTGGAGACACTCAAACTGCCTCCGAAGGTCCTCTCTCTGAGTAATGGGAAGGAACTTCCCCAAAAATACATCTGAGAACTGAGTCCAAGTCAAATGTGTGGATCCAGTTGGTCTGGCTAGGCAATAATCTCTCCACCAACTCTTGGTTGCGCCAGATAACCGAAAAGTAGTGAAGTCAACCCCATTGGACTCCACTATGCCCATATTCCGAAGAACCTCATGGCAGCTGTCCAGATAATCCTGGGGGTCCTCTGATAGTGAACTAGTGTAAGTAGCAGTAAATAACTTAGCGAACCTATCCAGTCTCCACAAAGCATCTGCTGACATGGCTGCTCCCTCTGCTACTAGTGCTGTAATATCCGGCTGGCTGAGGTGCCGGAGTCTGAAACTGTGGAGCTAGCTGCTCTGGCACGCGGGCGGCAGGAGTCTGAGCACCTCCCCCAGCCTGAGAGATGGCTGGTGCCGTAGGAAGAAGACCCGCATGTGCTACACTCTCCATGAGTTCGACTAGATGGACAAGGGCGTCCTGAAGCACTGGGGTAGCTATGAACCCCTCTAGGACCTGAGCTGGTCCAACTGGGTCAGCCAGAACTGGGACCTCCTCGTCAGACTCGACTTGAGGGTCCTCCACTGGGCCTGCTGCTCTAGGCTGATCCCGGCCCTGGCCTCGGCCTCTAGCATGGCCTCGTCGTCGACCTCGACCCTGAGTAGGAGCTATAGCAGGAGTGTCAGGCTGCTAGGCGGAACCAAGGGAAGCACGCGTCCTCGCCACCTGTGAGAGAATAGAATAGAAACTCAATCAGTACTCAGAATTCATAGTGCACGACAGAGAAGAAAAAAAATATGGAGTCATCCTAACTTTGAAGCCTCTGAGGGATAAATACAGATGACTCAGTACCGATCCCTCAAACACTACCAAGTTGTCCGTGAGTTGTGAAACCTAAGTAACCTAGTGCTCTAATACCAACTTTTCACGCCCCGAAATCCCGCCAACGGGCCCTGATGGCGTCAAATGTTGAACCCGGTAAACAAGCCAACGTATACAGATAAACTAGCATATTAACATCAATTTAATAGGATAAACTAAACGGTTCACAATTTAACAGCGGAATTAATTATGGTCTCTAGCTAAATAAGGATAACATAATACAACAACACGTAAATTTTCCTAACACCTGGAGTCACAAACTCACGAACTGTCTATAAGAGTGCTAAATACAAGTCTGAAAAGAGAATACATGGTTGTCTCTGAAACTAGAGGAATAACAAGACAGAAGTGAAGACAAAGGGATTGAAGAAACGCCAAGGCCAACGAATGCCAGCGGGTATACCTTGAAGCCTCCATGATAAGCTGGAAGACACTCCCACTAATGATGTCCTCCGGGTCCGGCTGCGTAATCTGCAAAACATAAAGAAGTGCAGGTGTAGCATCAGTACAACCGACCCCATATACTGAGTAAGTGTCGAGCCTAACCTCGGCGAAGTAGTGACGAGGCTAAGAGACAATAACAAAATGTACCTGTGCAGTTCAATAATATAGCAGAAGCGAAACAAGAATACAATTACGAGGAGAACATGATGGGGGTAAGCGATAGCAAATACAGAAATGACAGAAACGAAAACAAAAGTCTGAAATATTTGAAAATAATAACGGGAAATGACAACACAGATTAAACAGTGAAATATGCGGCACGGCATGTCCCCTCGTGCATAATAATAATATAAAACATGGCACGGAATGTCCCCTCGTGCATAATCAATATAAACAAGGCACGGAATGTCCCCTCATGCATAATAAATATAAACATGGCATGGAATGTCCCCTCGTGCATAATAAATATAAACATGGCATAGAATGTTCCCTCGTGCATAATAATATAAAACACGGCACGGAATGTCCCCTCGTGCATAATCAATATAAAACATGGCACGGAATGTCCCCTCGTGCATAATCAATATAAAACATGGCACAGAATGTCCCCTTGTGCATAATAAATATAAACATGGCACGGAATGCCGCCTCGTGCATAATTAATATAAACATGGCACGGAATGTCCCCTCGTGCATAATAAATATAAACATGGCACGGAATGTCCCCTCGTGCATAATAATATAAACACCGCACAGAACGTCCCCTCGTGCATAATTAATATAAAACATGGCACGGAATGTCCCCTCGTGCATAATAATATAAACATGGCTCGGAATGTCCCCTCATTTATAATAATATAAAACAAGGCACAGAATATCCCCTCGTGCATAATCAATATAAAACATGGCACGGAATGTCCCCTCGTGCTTAATAATATAAACATGGCACTGAATGTCCCCTCGTGCATAATAAATATAAACATGGCACAGAATGTCCCCTCGTGCATAATAAATATAAACATGGCACGGAATGTCCCCTCGTGCATAATAATATAAAACACGGCACGACATCACCCTTCGTGCTTTAACACTCTTCCTCACTCAAACAGCAATCACAAACAAGAGAAAGGAAATAAACAGAGTAAAAATAGAAATCCCGTCAAGGGAACATCAATTAAAAAATTAAATCTCGGCAAGGGAACTATACAACGATGACCTAGCAAGGGTACATTTCAATAACTCTTTCTCTTTGTTTCACTTTCATTTCCATAATTTATTCTATTACTCGAGCCAATGCTCCAAGGATGAAATTATCTCATATCTCTTCATTCTTTGTTTTACAATTTGAGCCAATGCTCCAAAGATATTTAAAGATTACGATTCCCTTCACATGCCCTTTACAACGTATAGAAATCCTCAATTAGGCATAGAAATTAAAACAAAGTAAGAATATTCACAATACAGGGACTCAGTCATGCTAGACACCAATCTATAGATACTCGTCACCATGCATATAAATCGTATTTGACAATTAGCAAATAGCAAATAATACTCAATTCCTATTCCCTCAAGCTAAGGTTAGACTAAACAGTTACCTCGGGTCCATAGTATAGCTATCAACCCTCTAACACCGCCTTTCTTTTAGAATTCAACTCCGGAATGGTATTATCTAGACATAATCAACTCAAGTATATCAATAAGGATTCAATGATTCAATTACATGGCCTAGTTACCCATTTCTTAGCATTCTTCCAAGATTATCAAAATTCGACACCGGGCCCGCTCGCTCGGATTCTTCAAATTCTCGGAGGGAACACTCACCCAAAGCCTAAGGATCATAAATATACGATTTTTACTTGATTTCATGGCCAATCACAGAAAATTCTACAGTGATAACAATTTCTAGGTTACTTCCCAATTTCTTGAATTTTTTCACTAGTTTATGTAGTTAATTAGGTTATGATGCATGCACGAAACAAATTTCCGGGTGGAATTCACTTACCTTATAGGACCTGGTTGAAAGCTCTTAAAATGGAGGAAATCGCCTAAGGAAGAAGATGGAAAATGAGAAAAATGGGTTTAAAACCCGTTTTTAAAACTCACTGCCTGAACAATGAACTCGTACCTGCGGCTTTGGGGACCGCACCTGCGAAATTGGGCTAGGGGGGTCTGGGATCGCACCTGCGAAGTGGAGACCGCACCTACGAGAAATGCTTTGCACCTGCGATGGATGGCCAGGCCACTGGTGATCGCACCCCTTCCTCATGAATTTATCTTGAATCGAGATCTTTTGGCTCAACTTTATCCTAGTTTGGCCTGCGATGCTTGGGACCGCATGTGGTCTCGCACCTGCGATGCTGGGCAACTGCACCTGCCGTCACACCAGAGCAGGTGCACCAGTAGCTGTATTTGTTGGTTTTTAGCATCGCTAGGTGCCCAGAAGGCACCTGGGCCCACCCGAGCCCTAGTCTAAATATACCAACAAGTCCCAAATCATAATACGGACTCGCTCGAGCCTTCGGAACACTCAGAACAATGCTAAAACTCGAAATCACACCCCCCAAACCTCAAGAACAAAACTTAGGAATTTTAAGGTTTCTAAACTTCGCTAACAACGTGCCGAACTAACCTATACAGAATGATACAAAAATTTCACAGATAACTCCCAAAACATCCTACGAACTTGTCCGTGCGATCAAATCGCCAAAACAACATCATACACATCGAATTAGGCCTCAAAAATCCATGAATTCTATCAAATTTCAAAAAACATCAATTTTTCCATTTTAAGTCCGAAACCTGTCAAACGTAATCCGATTCCAACCAAACTTTACAAAACGTTCTTAAACCATATATATGACCTGTACCGGGCGCCGGAACCAAAATATAGGCCCGACACCATCACTTTCTAATCAGATTTCATTTTCAATTTCCTTAAATAATTTCAGAAAACAATTTTACTCAAAAATTCATTTCTCGGGCTTGGGACCTCAGAATTCGATTCCGGGCATACGCCCATGTCCCATATTTTCCTACGGACCCTCCGGGAACGTCAAATCTCGGGTCCAGGTCTGTTTACCCAAAATGTTGACCGAAGTCAAATTTATACATTTTAAATATCAAATCTTAGCATTTTTCACAGAATTTCATATTTAAGCTGTCCGGCTACGCGCCCGGAATGCTCACATAAATCGAGGCAACTACAGATGAGGTTTTCAAGGCCTCGAAAGTGCGTAATGGGTAATAAAATAGGTGATGATCCCTTTGGGTCGTCACACTCGGCCTCACTCAATCATCATCCCCAGAAGCCACTCGGGAAACTCATCACAAATCATGGGGACTCAGCCCAAAATTTATCTTTCATTTGTTTGAAAACTAAGTGATAAACAGGAATGAACAGTGAACAAGTATAAATCATGACTGTGATTATATCTTTCTATCAAAACAGTGAGAATAGAAGTAAAACACCCTTGAGTGTCCCAACAGGCCGGTACAAGGCCCCAAACATGGCGTATAACCCAAAATATAGTATAAATCTCTAAAATACAGAATATCATATGATGTCAAATCAAATACGCCGTTTAATAGTCGCTAAGGGACGGAGCGAGTCACAATCCCTACCGGTGCACGCCCACATGCGCGTCACCTAGCATGTGTGTCGCCTCGTTTGTCAAAACAATACGAAAACACCGGGATTTCATACCCTCATATCTAGATTTACAATCGTTACTTACCTCAAATCAGATGAAAAACTACACCGCGATGCCTTTTCCCCTCGACTCGGCCTCAACGCGCCTCGAATCTATTCAAAACAGATTCATATCATCAAAATATGCTAAAGGAACAAAGCCCACTCGAAAATAACCAATTTACATCAAAAATCCCAAAATTGGCCAAACCCGACCTCCGGGACCGCGTTTCGGATTCTGATAAAAATAAAAAAACTAGAATCCTTGCGCTCTCACGGGTTCATGCATACCAAATACATCAAAATCGGACCCCGAATGGCCCCTCAACTCCCTAATTTATACTCTCCAATTTCAAGCCCTAATATCCCAAAATTCCCCACCAAAACATGATTAAACAATGGAATAATTTCCATAAACACGAGATACAAGATCCAAGTAGCTTACCTCACTGAATACACTTAATTACCCCTTGAAATCCCACCTCTAAGATCCAAAATCCGTCAAAATGGTGAAGAAATGAGTGAAAATTCGCGAAGGCAACCTTATATAGGTTCTGCCCAGCACTCCCGCACATGCGACTCCATGATACGCACCTGTGACGCAGCACCTGCGGAAAATCCCTCGCAGGTGTGGATTTTCACTAAAACCAAATTCCGCATCTGCGGCCTTTTAAATGCACCTGCGGCCCCGCAGGTGCGAGCCAACCTCCGCACCTGTGCTCCTAGGCCAGGCTCCCTAATTCCGCATCTGTGCAAGGTTTTCCGCACATGCGCCTTCCCTTCCGCAAGTGCGGCCACACAAGAAGACATGCACCAACAGCCAATTTGCTGCACTTTTCCAACTTACAACCTTCCAAAAATCATCCGAAATCAATCTCGAACCCCTCGAGGCCTCAACCAAATAACTTAGTCGAACCTTCGGAACACTCAAAATAACATTAAAACACCAAATCTCATCCAAAATTCAAGCCTAAGGATTTCTAAACTTCTGAAATCCTCCAACGACGCCGAAACCACCCAAACCTCGTCCGAATGACCTGAAAATTTGCACAAACATCCCAAATGACGCTACGAACCTGTTCCAACTTTCAGAGTTCCATTCCGACCGTGATAGCTAATTTTCCACTGCCGACCAGAAATTGCCAAAAATCCAATTTCGCCAATTCAAGTCTAATTCTACTCCAGACTTCTGAATGACATTCCGAACACACTCTTAAGTCCCAAATAACCAAATGAAGCTATTTGAGCCACAAAAACCATATTCCTAGACCATTTACCTATAAGTCAACTTCTGGTTGACTTTTTCAACTAAATCACCAATTTAAGTGACTAAGTGTCTCATCTCCCTCCACAACCACTCCGAACCTGGACCAATCAACCCAACGCAACACAAAAGAGTTGAACCAAACAAGAATGAAGCACAAATGGGGGAGACGGGCTAAACTCTCGGAACAACCAGCTGGATTGTTACATATGACCAAATAGGTCTGAAGTGCAATCAATGGTTTCATGCACTAAGCCAATAAATCTGAAGTGAAAAATTGCATTTCATGTGCACTTAAGGCCAAATGGTGCAATCAATGGCTTCATTGTCACGCCCCGAAATCCCACCAACGGGCCGTGATGGCGTCTAACGTTGAACCCGCTAGACAAGCCAACGTATATAGATAAACTAGCATATTAACATCAATTTAATAGGATAAACTAAACGGTTCACAATTTAACAGCGGAAATAAACATGGTTTCAAGATAAATAAGGACAACATAATACAACAACGCGTAAATTTTCCCAAAACCTGGAGTCACCAACTCACGAACTGTCTATAAGAGTGCTAAATACAAGTCTGAAAAGAGAATACATAGCTGTCTCTATAACTAGGGGAAAAACAAGACAGAAGTGAAGACAAAGGGATGGAAGAGACGCCAAGGCCCACGAACGCCAGCGGGTATACCTTGAAGCCTCTATGATAAGCTGGAAGACACTCCCACTAATGATGTCCTCCGGGTCCGGCTGTGTAATCTGCACAACATAAAGAAGTGCAGGTGTAGAATCAGTACAACCGACCCCATGTACTGAGTAAGTGTCGAGCCTAACCTCGGCGAAGTAGTGACGAAGCTAAGACACGACAACAAAATGTACCTGTGCAGTTCAATAGTATAGCAGAAACTAAACAAGAATACAATTACGAGGAGAACATGCTGGGGGTAAGAGATAGCAAATACTGAAATGACAGAAATGAAAACAACAGTCTGAAATATCTGAAAAATAATAACGGGAAATGACAACACAAATTAAACAGTGAAAATGCGGCACGTCATGTCCCCTCGTGCATAATAAAAAAAACATGGCACGGAATGTCACCTCGTGCATAATAAATATAAAACACGGCACGGAATGTCCCCTCGTGCATAAACAATATAAAACATGGCACCGAATGTCCCCTCATGAATAATAATATAAAACACGGCACGAAATGTCACCTCGTGCATAATCAATTTAAAACACGGCACGGAATGTCCCCTCGTGAATAAACAATATAAAACATGGCACGGAATGTCCCCTCGTGCATAATCAATATAAAACATGGCACGGAATGTCCCCTCGTGCATAATAATATAAAACACGGCACGGAATGTCCCCTCGGGCATAATAAATAATAATCATGGCACGAAATGTCACCTCGTGCATAATCAATATAAAACACGGCACGGAATGTCCCCTCGTGCATAAACAATATATAACATGGCACGGAATGTCCCCTCGTGCATAATCAATATAAAACATGGCACGGAATGTCCCCTCGTGCATAATTATATAAAACACGGCACGGAATGTCCCCTTGTGCATAATAAATAATAAACATGACACGGAATGTCCCCTCGTGCATAATAAATATAAACATGGCACGGCATCACCCTTCGTGCTTTAACACTCTTGCTCACCCAAACAGCAATCACAAACAAGGGCAAGGAAATAAGTAGAGTAAAAATATAAATCCCGGCAAGGTAACATTAATTAAACAACTAAATCCCGGTAAGGGAACATCAATTAAACAATTAAATCCCGGCAATGGAACTATACAATGATGACCCGGCAAGGGTACATTTCAATAACTATTTCTCTTTCTTTCACTTTCATTTCCATAATTTATTCTATTACTCGAGCTAATGCTCCAAAGATGTTATTATCTCAGATATTAATTTGAGCCAATGCTCCAAAGATGTTTAAAGATTATGATTCCCTTCACATGCCCTTTACAACGTATAGAAATCGTCAATTAGGAATAAAAATTACAACAAAGTCAGAATATTCACAATATAGGGACTCACGGTCATGCTAGACACCAACGTATAGATACTCGTCACCATGCCTATACATCGTATTTGACAATTAGAAAATAGCAAATAATACTCAATTCCTATTCCCTCAAGCTAAGGTTAGACCAAACACTTACCTCGGGTCCAAAGTATAGCAATCAACCCTCTAACACCGCCTTTCCTTTAGAATTCGACTCCGGAATGGTATTATCTAGACATAATCAACTCAAGTATATAAATAAGGATTCAATGATTCAATTACATGGCCTAATTATCCATTTCCTAGCATTCTTCCAAAATTATCAAAATTCGACCCTAGGCCCGCTCGCTCGGGTTCTTGTAATTCTCGAAGGGAACACTCACCCAAAGCCTAAGGATCATAAATATACGATTTTTACTTGATTTCATGGCCAATTCACAGAAAATTCTAAAGTGATCACAAGTTCTAGGTTTCTACCCAATTTTCTTGAATTTTTGCACTAGTTTATGTAGTTAATTAGGCTAGGATGCATGCATGAATAAATTTCCGAGTGGAATTCACTTTCCTTATAGGACCTGGTTGAAAGTTCTTAAAAATAGAGGAAATCGCCTAAGGAAGAAGATGAAAAATGATAAAAATGGGTTTAAAACCCGTTTTTAAAACTTACTGCCTGAACAGTGAATTCGTACCTGCGGCTCTGGGGACCGCACCTGCGGTCTGGCACTTGCGAGAAGAACCCCGCACCTGCGAAATTGGGCTAGAGGGGTCTGGGATTGCACCTGCGAAGTGGAGACTGCACCTGCTGTCTCGCACCTGTGAGAAATTCTCCGCACCTGCGATGGCTGGCCAGGCCACTGGTGATCGCACCTGCGATGCCTGGGACCGCACCTGCGATGCTAGGCAACCGCACCTGCGGTCACACCAGAGCAGGTGCACTAGCAGCCTTGTTTGCTGGTTTTTAGCCGCGTTAGGTGTCCGGAAGGCACCTAGGCCCACCCGAGCCCTAGTCCAAATACACCAACGAGTCCCAAATCATATTACGGACTCGCTCGAGCCTTCGGAACACTCAAAACAATGCTAAAACTCGAAATCACACCACCAAACCTCAAGAACCAAACTTTGGAATTTTTATGGTTTCTCAACTTTGCTAACAACGTGCCGAACTAACCTATACCACTCGGAATGATACAAATTTCACAGATAACTCACACAATATCCTACTAACTTGCCCGTGCGATCAAATCCCCAAAACAACATCATATACATTGAATTATGCCTCAAAACCCATGAATTCTATACAATTTCAAAAACCATCAAATTTTCCATTTTAAGTCTGAAACACGTCAAACGACATCCGATTTCAACCAAACTTTACAGAAGGTGCTTAAACCATATATACAACCTGTATCGGGAGCCGGAACCAAAATACGGCCCCGATACCATCACTTTCTAATCAGATTTCATTTTCAATTTCCTCAAATATTTTCAGAAAACAATTTTACTTAAAAATTCATTTCTCTGGCTTGGGACCTCGGCATTCGATTCCTGGCATACGCCCAAGTCCCATATTTTCCTACAGACCGTCATGGGTCCGGGTCCGGGTCCGTTTACCCAAAATGTTGACCGAAGTCAAATTTATTCATTTTAATATCAAATATTAGCATTTTTCACAGAATTTCATATTTAAGCTGTCCGGTTACGCGCCCGGACTGCGCACACAAATCTAGGAAACTACAGATGAGGTTTTCAAGGTATCGAAAGTACGGAATGGGTTATAAAATAGGTGATGGCCCGTTGGGTCGTCACATTCATGCACTAAGCCAATAAGTTTGAAGTGAAAAATTGCACTTCATGTGCACGTAAGGCCAAATGGTGTGAAGTGCAACATACATTTTCATACACTTAAGGCCAATAAGTCTGAAGTGAAAAATTGTACTTCAGATGCACTTAAGGCCAAATAGGTCTGAAGTGAAACCAATGGTTTCATGCAATTAAGGCCAAATAGGCCCGAAGTTCTTCGAATTTAACAATTCAATATACGATTTAATACCTAACTCTACTCCAAATAAGTTCAAATTAGAATTATAACCTCCAAATGTCATCAAGAACAAACCCCAATCATCAATTTGAATAACAATAAATCTAATAAACTCATTTTTCAATTATGAAAAAGAAGAAGAAACCCTAAGCAATAGTAAAAAATAAAGCTCCACAACAGCTCACCATTGTAAAATATGATAAACTACCTTAAAATATGTTCACAAACACCATACAAAATCACTGTCACCCAAAGAAGAATAAGAAGAAAGAGGAGAAAAAGGACTGAAATTGTTTAAAATTGGGTCAGGTTGAAAAACAAAATTAAAAATTGAATACAAATGAAATGAGGGCGACCAAATAGGGTGCCGGTACAATTTTTCCAACTGAATTATTTGTGTTTCACAAGTGAATATTAAGTGAGGTTAGAGTGCCTAACAGAAAATATCTCAGTTGAGATGTCTATATATGTAAAATCTGGGCAACTTTAAGTAGGCACTTGGATATGATTTGGTTGAGATCAGAAAAAAGTAAAATTTCAAAGTTGAAGTTGGAAAAAAGTGTTTTGGATTCGGTTCTATTTGGATATGAAAATTTACTTGATATTCTACATTGCAAGTCTGACATTGGATTAATTGGTCAATTTGATAAACAAACACTTTCAAAATATCATTTCAAATATTCTAAATCATATCCATGGCCAGGATTTCACAATAGTCCTACAACTTCACATGCAGCCTAAATATTTATTGATAGAATATTTGAGTCCATCAAACTATATAGAGACCATATCCTATATTAGTTTCCACATATTATACTTGCACAATAGTAAGTAAATGACGCAAGGAACTTTTACGTGAAAAATTCCCAGCTCAATGGGATTAATAACCATGACCTCCACTTGTAGGATTTTAACTTCACTATGAAAAACCTTTTAGGTTATAACCTATGCAGCATAGGAATTAAACTCTTAATCCCTCACTAACTTGTAATACACCTTTTACAAGCCACTTTGCAATACAACCACTACAAAGATTTCAACACACGACACGAACACTGAAGTTTATGGTTTACAAAGGTTTCCTAATTAATGCTTCTCTACAAGCAAAGTAGGAATTACAATGAATAACAATTACAAAGTTACAACTCAACTAAGGACATACAAATACTTGTTGTAGAAACTGGTCTGTCGTAGTGATGTACTTTTATTCTTGATGCACTTGAGAATTGTATACTTGATAATCAGATGTTTAGAGTGCTTGAATGAATTATCAAGTGTTCAAGTGAAGTTTTGTTGTAAGATTAATGTTAATACAACTTGGATGGCATCACTTGAATGACGTAATCACCTAAATGGTACAAGATCCTTCCCAATGGAAGTGACTGTTGCACTATGTTGTACTGTTTGCATGTACAGTGCAAGCAGTCACTTTCCAGCTGTTGACTTCGTTCTCTTGACAGGGTAACCCAAAGTCATCAGTTCTCTGTGTTGATTCTTTATCTTCTGAAGTCACAACAGCTCTCTCTAGCTTGAGTCAGATGTTTGAGTTGTATATCAAGTGTGTATTAGGTTCCTTATCTGGTCTTAACAATAAGTTTAATTAGATCATCAAAACATAACGTTAAGTTATTTGAAACCTATCAATTGACTCATCAACTAACACTTATAAGGATGAAAGTAGTGTTGGTCAGTCAAAAACTCTTATGTACAACAGATTGAAGTAGCTGAAATGAGAATGTTGAGATGGATGTGTGGCCATACTAGGTTGCATAGAATTAGGAATGTGGCCCCTGTGGAGAAAAAGATGTGTGAGGCGAGGTTGAGATGGTTCGGGCATGTTAAGAGGAGAAGTATTGATGCCCCAGTCAGGAGATGTGAGAGGTTGGCCATGGTAGGTGAGAGGAGGGGTAGAGGTACGCCAAAGAAGTCTTGGAGAGAGGTGATCAGGCGGGAAATGGCGCAGCTTGAGCTAACCGAGGACATGACCCTAGATAGAAGGGTGTGAAGAGTAATACAGAGTTTTATATCGATTTTATCCTTATCCCTCGAAAAAATGTTACTTCTAAGTTTTTAAAGAAAAAACATCTAGATTCCTTTTTTTTAGGTGCATGAATCTATAAATATGAATAGTAGTATGACCTATATGTGTGATCTACATGTCATGGGTTCAAGCCGTAAAAGTATTTAGTAATATTTGCATTAGGGTAGGTTGTCTAAATATATCCTTTAGGGTGCAGCATTTTCGAAAATTTTGCGTGAATACAAGATACTTTATGTATCAGACTGCTCATTTTTTTTAATAATATATATTTAGTAATACGTGAGTTGATTCTTTTGGGTATAGTATTATAGTAGTAACAGTAGTTAAAGTAGTTGTTGTACTATGTACCCAAAAAAAAAAGTAGTTGATGTACTATGGCTCAGAAAAATATATAGCACAAAAGACGGAGGAGTTAAAAATTATAATAAAAACTACTCACACCCTACTAAGAATAAATTATTAGGAGCTTTTTTCGGAACCGCATATCTGAAATCAGGCTGTCTTTAGTTTGGGAAAAATGGAAAGCACAATTTATTTAAGGAACTAGTGAAAATTTTCGGGTTTCGCGATGTTATAAGAAATATCACTAAATTAAATAAAACAAAAATAATGACATATAGTGGACGAGAGAGATTTTTTTTTTAAATTAATATGGATACGAAAGATAATTCTACATATTGATAAATCATATACTTAGCATTTTTATTAGAATTAGATTTTAGGTAACTACATTTTTTGCTGATTTACTTTTTAAAAGGAAATAAAAGAGAAAAGATGTTTAAGAAAAAACTTTCACTTACTATATTATAATTAATGAGGAGAAAGTGAGAGGTTAATTGTGATGACTCAAAAGGTCATCCCGTGTAATTTTAGTTAAATCTATATTCCGAGGCCGTGAAAGCCTCCTTTTATATCACCTCGATATGCGTGCACATCCCGGGCGCGTAGCAAGGAAGCCGTTATGAGGAAAATTGATAAAATGATAATTTTATAATAATTAATTAAATAAAGTTTACCTTGGTCAAGACTTTTGGTAAACGGACCCGGACCCGTGATTTGACGGTCCCGGAGGGTCCGTAGGAAAATATGGGACTTGGGCGTATGTCCGGAATCAAATTCTGAGGTCCCAAGTCCGAAAAGTGAATTTTTAAAGAAAATTGTTTTATGAAAAATATAAAGGTTTTTGAAAATGAGTTTTTATGTGAAACCTGTGATACCGGGCCCGTATTATGGTTCCGGAGCCCGGAACAAAGTCAATATGTATATTATGTGTTATATTTGAAATTGGTAAGAAACGGACTTTGTTTGACGTGATTCAGATCATAAATGGGAAAAAAATGAAGTTTAAGAAGTTTTGAGAATTTCTATAGATTTTGAGGTTTAATTCGATGTTTATGATGTTGTTTTGGTGATTTAATTGCCCGAACAAGTCCGTAGGATGTTTTTGGGGTTGTGTGCATATTTGGTTTTGAGCCACGAGGGCTCGGGTGAGTTTCGGGTAGGTGTCGGGATGTAAAAACATAGAAAATCTGGTGTAATACCTCAGTTTCTGATACCTGGTGTGGTCTACTATGCGATCGCATAGGCCCTTCCGCGATCGCATAGCTCTGTGCTGAGGGGAGTGATCTGTGACACTATGTGATCGCATAGTGTGTTCCGCGATCGCATAGTGTAGTAGTAGGCTTGGGGGGGGGGCGTAGGTAGTCTTATGCGATCGCATTATTTGCTTCGCGATCGCGGAGAGTATGGTCCAGAAAACTCTGCGGTCGCATACCCTTCCTCACGATCGTGTAGCTTAGAAACCAGACCACTATGCGATCGCAGTCCTTCCTTCGCGATCACATAGACCAATTCTGCCCACTCATTTTAAAGACCCAAAACAGAATGTATTACGTGATTCTTCACCATTTTTCACAAACTCTTTCTTCTCCACACCTCCTTAGGCGATTTTTGAAGAACCTCTTCACCATAGCTTCATAGGTATGTAATCCTAACCTCGTTTTCTTCCATTTTTATCAACACCCACTAGATTCTAGGCCTAAAAACTTCTGATTAAGGGTAGAAATTTGGGATTTTGGGTAGAGTTAGGGCTTTTTGATTATTTGAGAATTTGAGCTCGTTTTGGGGTCGTATTTCAAAATAAATTACATATTCGGGCTCGTGGGGGAATGGGTGATTGGGTTTTGGTCCGAACCTTGTGTTTGGACCAAGCAAGCCCGGGGTCGATTTTTGGAATTTTTGAAAGAAAGTTGGGAATTCTATATTTAAGCATTGGATTTGAATTGTTAAGCATTTATTGATGTTATTGAGTCAATTATGTCTAGATACTATTGATTTGGAGTCGGGTTCGAAAGGAAAAGCAATGCTAGAGGCTTGATTTGGATTCTTGAAGTCGAAGTAAGTGTTTGGCTTAACCTTAGCTTGAGGGAATCGGTATTGAGTCCTAATTGCTACGTGTTTATTCCATGTTCAACGTATAGATGAGGTGACGAGTACCTATGTGTTGTTGTCGATCATGACCGTGGGTCAGATATTTGCAATTTTATGATATTTATTGGATTTTACTGTGTTCACGGGTTTGGTATCCATTTGTTAGCTATTCATTTGATGGGAATTCTTGGTTATGAGTATTGTTGAGTAGTTTATCGGTTGGGGAACTTTATGTTGGATTACATACTTGTGTAGGATTGGTTATAGACGTGTCCCTTGCCGGGACGGTATTATTCTTGTTGATTATTCCGTGCATTTAAGGTTTCTTATTGTTGATTTCATGCCAACTATTGTTTTTATATTGTTTATGCACGAGGGGACATTCCGTGCCGTGTGTTTGTGAGGTTATGCACGAGGGGCCATTCCATGCTGAGTGTTTATTTATTTATTGCACGAGGGGACATTCTGTGCCGAGTGTTTGTGAGGTTATCCATGAGGGGACATTACGTGCCGAGTGTTTATTTATTTATCGCACGAGGGGACATTCCGTGCCGAGTGATTGTGAGGTTATGCACAAGGGGACATTCCGTGCCGAGTGTTTATTTATTTATGCACGAGGGGACATTCCGTGTTGAGTGTTTTTGGTGAGGTTATAGCACGAGGGGACATGCCGTGCCGTTTCTGTTTATTTACTTGTTCGGAGTTGTTAATTCCTGTTGTTATCGTACTCTGTGATTTTAGTTAATTGTTGCCCCTTTTCCCCAGCATGTTAGCTCCATTTTTGTGCTTATCTGTTATTTCTTGTCATTATTTCTTTATTACATTATTGAACTTATACAGGTATTCGTTATTTGTCGTGTCCTAGCCTCGTCACTACTTCGCCAAGGTTAGGCTCGTCACTTACTTAGTACATGGGGTCGGTTGTACTGATGCTACACCTGCACTTCTTTATGTTGTGCAGATTACGGAGCCGGACCCAGTGGACATTGAGCGAGGGAGTATCCTTCAGTCCACGGCGACACCGAGGTAGTCCTGTAGGTGTCCGTAGGCCTTGGCGTCACCATCTATTTCTTTCCATCTGTCTTATCTTGTATTTCTAGACAGCTACACTTGTTTATTTGAGACTCATGTTTTTAGTAAATCTTAGACTGTCCATGAAATTGTGATACCAGTTCTGGGGGTGTATATAAAGAAATTTTGTAAGATTTATTATTTAAGTTGTTTAATTTCTTATCTTCCGCATTTCTAGTTATAGTCGTTCTAATTTACCACTGTTATTTTAATTGTCTATAATAAAGAAATAAATGTAATATTCGGAACATTAGCTTGTCTAGTGGGTTCACCTTTAGACGCCATCACGGCCTGAAGGTGGGATTTCGGGTCGTGACAAGTTGGTATTAGAGCACTAGGTTGCCTAGGTCTCACAATTCACGGACAAACATGTTAGAGTCTGAGGGATCGGTACGGAGACGTCTGTACTTATCCCCCAGAGGCTGCAAAGTCGTGCGGTTTGAATTCTAAATGCTAACTGATTTTCTATTCTGTTCTCTTGTAGATGGAGAGAACGCGTGCTTCCTCATCTACCGATCAGCAGCCCAATCCTCATGTTGCAGCTCCTACGAGGGGCCGAGGAATGGGCCGAGGCCGTGCTAGAGGCCGAGGTAGAGCCATGACTCAGCCCAGAGCAGCAGCTCCAGTAAAGGATCCACAGGTAGACTTTGTCGGTGAGGTTCCTGCTCAGACAGTTTTGGTCGGACCAGCTAAGGTCCCAGAGGGGTTCATTGCCACCCCGATTCTTCAGGATGCTCTGGTCCGCTTAGTGGGCCTTATGGAGGGCGTGGCTCAGGCCGATCTTCTTCCAACTACACCAACCGTCTCTCAGGCTGGGGGAGGGACACAGACTCCTGCTACCCGTACACCAGAGCATCTAGCTCCTCAGTTAGACGCCAGCACCTCAGACAGCTGGAGTTGCTCAGCCAGAAATTGTGGCACCGGCAGTTGAGGGGGCAGCTATGTCTGCCGATGCTTTGTGGAGATTGGATCGGTTCACCAAGCTATTTTCTACTACATTTACTAGTGCACCATCAGAGGATCCCCAGGATTACTTGGACAGTTGCTATGAGGTTCTTCGGAACATGGGTATCGTGGAGTCCAATGGAGTTGATTTTGCTACATTCCGTCTTTCTAGTACCGCCAAGACTTGGTGGAGGGACTATTGTTTAACCAGACTAGCTGGGTCTTCACCTTTGACTTGGGCTAAGTTCTCTTAGTTATTCTAGGGGAAGTTTCTTCTAGTTACTCAGAGGGAGGATCTTCGGAGGCAGTTTGAGCGCCTCCAGCAGGGATCTATGACTATTACACAGTATGAGACCGGGTTCATTACTCTGGCCCGACATGCTATCATGATACTCCCCACTGATCGTGAGTGGGTGAGGAGGTTTATTAAGGGTCTAGCTCAACCTATTAGACTCCAGATGGCCAAGGAGACAGGTACCGATATTTCAGTTCAGGAGGCGGCCAATGTGGCCAGACGGATTGAGATGGTCTTATCACAGGGTAGCGGTCAGGGGTCTGACAAGGGGCCTCGTCATTTTGGCCGATTTAGTGGTGCCTCATCTGGAGGCAAAGATTCTTTTGGCAGAGGTCATCCTCCTAGACCATTCCAGTCAGCACTCCAGGTATCTCGCAGTGCACCACCAGCTACAATAAGTGCAGTGCCACTTCAGAGCTTCCAGAGTGGTTACTCTAGTCGTCAGGGACAGTTTCAGGGACATATTTCTCAGCAGCCAAGGTCTTTCTTCACTTGTGGTGGTATGGGGCACATTGCCAGGTTCTACCCCCGAGCTTCTAGTGTTCTCAGTATCAGGGTTCTCGTGCTATGATTCCCGCACCAGGTGCACCCCCACCCCTTCAGCCAGCTAGGGGTGGAGGTCGAGGTGCCAGAGGTCGAGGTGCCAGAGGTGGAGGCCAGAAAGTTAGAGGTGGAGGACAGGCCACAAGAGGTAGAGGTCAGGCCGCAGTAGGCTGACCCAAGGATGTTCAGATTGGAGTGGCGCCGCCCCGATGCTATGATATTTCTACCAGGCCCGAGGCTGAGGCCTCTGATGCATTCATTACAGGTATGGTTTAGATTTGTAGTAGAGATGCTTTAATTTTATTTGATCCGGGTTCTACATTCTCCTATGTGTCTTCATACTTTGCCCCTTATCTGAGTATGCCCCGTGATTTCCTAAGTACTTCTGTATATGTATCTACACTGATGGGTGATTCTATTGTGGTAGATCGAGTCTACCGTTAATGCTTAGTGGTTATTGGTGGTCTTGAGACTCAGGTAGATCTTTTGCTTCTTGATATGGTTGACTTTGATGTTATATTGGGGATGGATTGGTTATCTCCTTATCATGTTATTATGGACTTTCAAGCCAAGACAGTGACCTTGGCCTTGCCATGAGTACCTCGTTTGGAGTGGAGAGGGACTCCTAGTCATTCTTCCGGTAGAGTTATATAATATATGAAGGCTCGACCCAACGCATGGTCGAGAAGGGTTATTTTGCATATTTGGCCTATGTTCATGATTCTAGTGCTGAGGTTCCATCTATGAAGCTTATGACCGTGGTTAGTGAGTTTCCATAGGTATTCCCTGCTGACCTGCCGGGTATGCCACCCTACAGGGATATTGACTTTTGTATTGAGGTGGCTCCGGGCATTCAGCCCATTTCTACTCTGCCATATCGTATAGCCCCGCCAGAGCTAAAGGAATTGAAGGATCAGTTGTAGGATTTGTTGGATAAAGGCTTCATCAGGCCTAGTGTTTCTCCACAGGGTCCCCCAGTTTTGTTTGTCAAGAAGAAAGATGGCTCTATGAGGATGTGTATTGACTACTGGAAATTGAACAAGGTTATAATCAAGAATAAGTATCCTTTGTCGAGGATTGATGATTTATTTGACCAGCTTCAGGGTGCTACAGTGTTGTCCAAGATTGACTTGAGATCTGGTTACCATCAGCTGAGGATTAGGGCGTCTGATGTCCCTAAGACAACCTTTCGCACTCGGCATGGGCATTATGATTTCTTGGCGATATCTTTTGGGTTGAAAAATGCCCCCGTTGGTTTTATGGAGTTGATGAGCTGAGTGTTCAAACCCTAGTTGGATTCGTTTGTTATAGTCTTCATTGATGATATTTTGATTTACTCCCGTAGCCGAGATGAGCATGAGTAGCACCTTCGAGTCGTCCTCCAGACTCTGAAGGACAGCCGGTTGTATGCAAAATTTTCCGAGGGTGAGTTCTGGTTGAGTTCGATTGCATTTCTAGGCCATGTGGTATCATCAAAGGGTATTCAGGTAAATCCCAAGAAGATTCAGCAGTAAGAGATTGGCCTAGACCCACCTCAGCTACAGAGATCCAGAGTTTCTTGGGCTTAGCAGGCTATTATCACCGGTTTGTGGAGGGCTTTTCATCCATTGCAGCCCCGATGACCAATTTTACCCAGAAGGGTGCCCAGTTCAGGTGGTCTGATGAGTGTGAGGCGAGCTTTCAGAAGCTACGACAACCTTAACCACGGCACCGGTGTTAGTTTTACCCACGGGTTCTGGGCCTTATACCGTGTATTGTGATGCTTCACGGGTGGGACTTGGTACAGTGTTGATGCAGGATGGCAAGGTTATAGCCTATGCTTCTCGTCAGTTGAAGGTTCATGAGAAGAACGATCCAGTTCACAATTTGGAGTTAGCAGTTATTTTTCATGCATTGAAGATCTGGAGGCATTATCTGTATGGTATGTCCGGTGAGGTGTTCACCAGAAACCCGGTGGTTTGATGCAGCAGATTGAGCTTCCCAAGTGGAAGTGGGAGCGTATTACCATGGATTTTGTAATTGGGCTCCCACGGACTCAGAGGATGATTGATGTGGTGTGGGTCATTGTGGATAGGCTGACCAAGCCAGCACACTTCATTCCTGTATCAGTTTAGTATTCTTCGGAGAAGTTGGCAAAGATCTAGATCAGGGAGATTGTTCACCTGCATGGTGTGCCCGTGTCCATTATTTCTGAGTACTGAGTTTGCCTCCCACTTCTGGAGGGTATTTCAGCGTGAGTTAGGCACATGGGTTTAGTTGAGCACAGTGTTTCATCCTCAGACAGACGGACAGTCCGAGCGTACTATTCAGATTTTGGAGGATATGTTGCGAGCATGTGTCACTGATTTTGGAGGTTCATGGGACCAGTTCTTGCCTTCAACTGAGTTTACCTACAACAACAG
Source organism: Nicotiana paniculata (assembly GCA_005239505.1). Taxonomy (NCBI): domain Eukaryota; kingdom Viridiplantae; phylum Streptophyta; class Magnoliopsida; order Solanales; family Solanaceae; genus Nicotiana; species Nicotiana paniculata. The sequence goes on from MDKI01028714.1 coordinate 28,546, forward strand.
CTATCAGTCGAGTATTCAGATGGCTCCGTATGAAGCGTTGTTTGGTAGGCGGTGTTGGTCGCCAGTTGGGTGGTTCGAGCCGGGAGAGGCTAGATGGTTGGGTTCAGAGTTAGTCCACGATGCCTTGGATAAAGTGAAGATTATTCAGGATAGACTTCGTACAGCCCAGTCCAGGCAGAAGAGTTATGTGGATCGCATAGTTCGTGATTTGGCATTTATGATTGGAGACCGAGTATTTCTTTGAGCGTCGCCCATGAAGGGCGTGATGAGGTTCGGGAAGAAGGGCAAGTTGAGCCCTAGGTATATTGGTCCATTTGAGGTTCTGGATAAGGTAGGAGAGGTGGCCTACAGACTTGCTTTGCCACCTAGTTTATCAACCGTGCATCATGTATTTCATGTATCTATGCTTTGGAGGTATATTGTTGATCCCTCTCATGTGCTTGACTTCAGCGGTGTCCAGTTGGACAAGGGTTTGACTTACGAGGAGGAGCCGGTAGCCATATTAGCTCGTCAGGTTCGTCAGTTGAGATCAAAGAGTTATCCTTCGGTTCGTGTTTAGTGGAGAGGTCAGCCTATTGAGGAAACTACCTAGGAGTCCTAGTCCGATATGCGGAGCCGATATCCCCATATTTTCCTCGATTCCGGTACCAATCTATGTCTGTTCGAGGACGCACGGTTGTTTTTGAGGTGGAGATTGTGATGACCCAAAAGGTCATCCCGTGTAATTTTAGCTAAATCTATGTTCTGAGGCCGTGAATGCCTCCTTTTATCTCACCTCGATGTGTGTGCGCAGCCCGGGCGTGTATTCGGGAAGCCGTTATGTGGATAATTCAAAATGATAATTTTATAATAATTATTAGAATAAAGTTGACCTTGTTCAACATTTTTTGTATACGGACCCGGACCCATGATTTGACGGTCCCGGAGAGTCCGTAGGAAAATATGGGACTTGGGCGTATGTCCGGAATCAAATTCCGAGGTCCCGAGTCCGAGAAATGAATTTTTAAAGAAAATTATTTTATGAAAAATATAAAGGTTTTTAAAAATGAGATTTGATGTGAAACCTATGATACTGGGCCCGTATTATGGTTCCGGAGCCCGGATCAGGTTCAATATGTCTATTATGTGTTATCTGTGAAATTTGGTAAGAAACGGACTTAGTTTGACGTGATTCGGATCATAAATGAGAAAAAATGTGGTTTAAGCAGTTTTGAGAATTCCTATAGATTTTGAGGTTTAATTTCTATGTTTATGATGTTATTTTGAAGATTTAATTGCCCAAACATGTCCGTAAGAGGTTTTTGGGGTTGTGTGCATATTTGGTTTTGAGCCCCGATGTCTGGTGTGGTCAACTATGCGATCGCATAGCTCTGTGCTGAGGGGAGTGATCTGTGACACTATGCGATCGCATGGTGTGTTTCGTGATCGCATATTGTAGTAGTAGGATGGGGAGGGGGGGGGACTGGCGTACATAGTCTTATGCGATCGCATTATTTGCTTCGCGATCGCGGAGAGTAAGTTCCAGACAACTCTGCGGTCGCATACCCATCCCCACGATCGCGTAGGTAAGAAACCAGACCACTATGCGATCGTAGTCCTTCCTTCGCGATCGCATAGACCAATTCCGCCCAGTCATTTTAAAGACCCAAAACAGAATGTATTACGGGATTCTTCACCATTTTTCACAAACTCTTTCTTCTCCACACCTCCTTAGGGGATTTTTGAAGAACCTTTTAACCATAGCTTCATAGGTATGTAATCCTAACCTCGTTTTCTTTCATTTTTGTCAACACCCACTAGATTCTAGGCCTAAAAACATGTGATTAAGGGTAGAAAATTGGAGTTTTGGGTAGAGTTAGGGCTTTTTTATTATTTGGGAATTCGACCTCGTTTTAGGGTCGGATTTCAAAACAAATTACATATTCGGGCTCGTGGGGGAATGGGTGATCGGGTTTTGGTCCGAACCTCGTGTTTGGACCAAGTGGGCCCGAGGTCGATTTTTGGAATTTTGGAAAGAAAGTTGAGAATTCTACATTTAAGCATTGGAATTGAATTGTTAAGCATTTATTGATGCTATTGAGTCAATTATGTCTAGATATTATTGATTTGGAGTCGGGTTCGAAAGGAAAAGCGGTGCTATAGGCTTGATTTGGATTCTTGGAGTCGAGGTAAGTGTTTGGCCTAACCTTAGCTTGAGGGAATAGGTATTGAGTCCTAATTGTTACGTGCTTATTCCATGTTCAACGTATAGATGAGGTGACGAGTACCTATATGTTGTTGTCGATCATGACCGTGGGTCAGATATTTGCAATTTTATGATATTTATTGGATTTTACTATGTTCATGGGTTTGGTATCCATTTGTAGCTATTCATTTGATGGGAATTCTTGGTTATGAGTATTATTGAGTAGATGATCGGTTGGGGAACTTTATGTTGGATTACATACTTGTGTAGGATTTGTTATAGATGTGTCCCTTGCCGGGACGGTATTATTCTTGTTGATTATTCCATGCATTTAAGGTTTCTTATTTTTGATTTCATGCCAACTATTTTTTTATATTGTTTATGCACGAGGGGACATTTCGTGCCGAGTGTTTGTGAGGTTATGCACGAGGGGACATTCCGTGCCGAGTGTTTATTTCTTTATTGCACGAGGGGACATTCCGTGCCGAGTGTTTGTGAGTTTATGCACGAGGGGACATTTCGTGCCGAGTGTTTATTTATTTATTGCACGAGGGGACATTCCGTTCCGAGTGATTGTGAGTTTATGCACGAGGGGACATTTCGTGCCGAGTGTTTATTTATTTATTGCACGAGGGGACATTCCGTTCCGAGTGATTGTGAGTTTATGCACGAGGGGACATTCTGTGCCGAGTATTATTTATTTATTTATGCACGAGGGGACATTCCGTTCCGAGTGTTTTGGGTGAGGTTATAGCACGAGGGGACATGTCGTGCCGTTTTTGTTTATTTACTTGTTCGGAGTTGTTAATTCCTGCTGTTATTTATACATTTCAGTTGTTATCGTATTCTGTCATTTCAGTGATTGTTGCCCATTTTCCCCAGCATGTTAGCTCCATTTTTGTGTTTATCTGTTATTTCTTGTCATTAATTCTTTATTACATTATTGAACTGTACAGGTATTCGTTATTTGTCGTGTCCTAGACTCGTCACTATTTCGCCGAGGTTAGGCTCGGCACTTACTCAGTACATGGGGTCGGTTGTATGATGCTACACCTGCACTTCCAATAAGAAACTAATAACGAAAAGAAAATAAAACAAAACAAAATAAATATTTGGAAATTGCAGCATATTCTTTTTTCTATTCCTTCTCCTTATGCCCTTTTTAGCCTTCATCTTTGTCTTTTCTTTTCTATTCGTTAGTTTCCCTCTCATATTCTCCATTCCAAGGAGAATAGAGTAATTCACTTCAGAATACTTGCTCAATTATTTGAATTCTATCAGCAAATTAAAAAAAATGTATCTTACAAATAATAGACAATTCAAATTTGAAAATCAAAACATAACTTTCAAAAAGAAAGATAATTATAACAATACTTCAAAAGAATCAAAAGTTACTAAGTAAACCAAATAATTTATTTTATTTTGTCGTACATATAATACATGATCCAATCATACAAATAAAATAACTACTTACTATGTAAAAATCACAAGTAGAAATGAAGTAGAAAATAATTTCTTTTTTACAAGAAACAAACATGTTGATGGCTCAATAAAGAAAAACTTGCGCCTGCTCTGTGACTTTTAGATCTAACACTTTTTACTGGCTAAAAGAAATAAGAAGTGTTGCCAAAATATCCAATGAAAGGCGTATTTGAATGTTTAAAATTTATCCCTTTTATACAATGAGTTGTTATTGGTTAGTAGTTAGGAGACTTCCAACAAAGTTTAACTCATAAGTAATTAATTTGAGTCTAAACGAAATTATAAACTTGCGAGAAACAAAAGTTCATAGAAAATAAAGCGAAAGAGAACACATGAGAAAGTAAATAGAGAAGAAAAAGATACAACTTGAGAGTTTAATCTTAAGAAAATAGAAGGAAATAGAAATACAAAATCAGTGTATAAATTTTCGTGTTCTTGTCAACACCCCCTCTCGCAATATCGATCATTATCCAAGAGTCTTCTTCCTCAAATGAAACTAAAACATCAATCGAATACTACAGTAAATATGACACAATTACTATTTCAGGTAAAGAATAAAAAGCGTAGTCTTGGGTAGGGGTCTCATGAAATAAAGTTATGAATTTATATAGGAAAAAATAGATGATACCATAAAGTATTTTAATTTTTAAATTAAAATTTGGGGGTTATGAATATTTATGGATATTATTAAGGTAGTATGAGTTATGAATATGAAAGGGGTTGGATTTATTGAGACTATTAAAAGAATAGGTTATGAAGATAAAGAGTTGCGAATTATGAAAATAAATTTATTATTTTTATTATAGAATAAATTGAAAAAATGATGAAAAATCCCAAAAAAAGGAGAAAAAAGATAAATATGTTTCTTGGCCTAAGAGAGATACCACCTCACTTTCTTTGTCACGACCCAAATTTCCCACCGTCGGGACCGTGATGACACCTAACGTTGAACCCGCTAGACAAGCCAACGTGAATATTTAATTTACCTTACTCTTTATTATTATCAAATAACGGTGAAATACAAAACCAATAGAAATGAATATTCAAAATGAAGCAAAGTCTAATAATTTGATTAAATGCCATTACGAGAATCAAAATACTAAACCCAGAATTTGGTGTCACAACTTCACGGACTATCAACGAATACTACAAATAAGGGGTTTGAACAAAAGTAAATACATCTGTTTCTGGGATAACTAGAACGGGATACAAATGAAGTAGAAGGGGAAGCCAAGGTCTGCAGTTGCCTGCAGGACTACCTCAGTGTCTCCACGTGGATTGAAGGCAGCCTCCTCGCTCAAAGGTTCGTAAGGTCCGGTACCGGGATTTGCACAAAAATGCAGAGTGTAGTATCAGTACAACTGACCCCATGTACTGTGTAAGTGTTGAGCCTAACCTCGGCGAAGTAGTGACGGGGCTAGGACATGACAACAAAATCAACCTATGCAGTTTAACAGTATAAGGAGAAAACAATAACAATGAGAAATAAACAGTTAAGCATAAAAGAAAGGGGAACATGCTGAGGGGAGGAATTATCAAATTATGGAAATAATGAGAAAAAGCACAATTTAGATATCAATTTAGGCAACAGAAATAGTAATACGAAAATAAGTGCATGACATCACCTTTCGTGCTTTTACTCTCGTCCTCACCATCAGAATCAATATATTCAGCACGGCATCACCTTTCCTGCTTTTACCTCACAATATCATGGCACAACACTATCCTTCGTGCATTATCACTCATATCATGGAACAACATCACCCTTCGTGCTGTTAAAATCACAATATCTTCACGGCATCACCCTTTGTGTATTAACAATCACTCAAAACCTCACGCACGGCATCACCCTTCGTGCTTTTACACTCTTCCTCACCGAAACACATCAAATGACAGCAATCCAACAAGGAAAAATAACGGAGTAAACAGAAATAAAACCATAATGTCCCGGCAAGGGAGTCAACAGTGGAATCAATACCATCCCGGCAAGGGAAAACAGCTATATCTAATCTCACTTAGTACATAACTTCACATAAAAACCTTCAACTGAAACTAATATTCAACACTATTCAATATCAAGGAATTTCAACCAACATGGATAACTATGAAGTGAAACTCAAATATTACTTATGAAAAACCACATAAATCACGATATTCGACTCAGGGGAATGCTTGACACCAACGTATAGGTAATCGACACCTCACCTATACGTTGAACATGATACTTACACATAGCAAATAGGACACAACACATATTCCCTCAAGCTAAGGTTAAGCCAAACACTTACCTCGAATTCCACAACCAACTCAAGCCTCAATCACCGCTTTCCCTTTAGAATTCGCCTCCAATTCAATTGTATCTAGACATAATTAGCTTAATAACATCAATAAATGCTAAATAATTCAATACCAAGGCTTAATTATAGGTTTTCCATCATTCTTCCCCAAAAGTCAAAAATCGACCCTGGGCCCGCTTGGTCAAAACACGAGGTTCGGACCAAAACCTGATCAACCATTCACCCATGAGCCCGAATATGTAATTAGTTTCGGAATCCGACTCCAAAACGAGGTCTAAATTCAAATTATTCAAATAGCCCTAACTCTACCCAAATCCCCAATTTTCTACCCATAAGAACATGATTTAGGCCTAGAAATCTAATGGGTGTTGATGGAAATTGAAGAAAACGAGTCTAGGAACACAGACCTATGGTTTGGTGATGTAGTCCCTCTAGTAAAAGTACCCCTAAGCTTCCTTGGTTTTGATAATATGGAGTTATGGCCTAATTCCCGTTCTGCTACTGTTTTAAAAAAAACACTATGCACTTACTCTATGCGTTCACGTGCCTTGGCTGTGTTCGAATAGGCTTAATCCCCCAGGCCTAAGCGTTCGCGGGCCACAGGCCGCATTCGCACACATTATAGGCTACCCACCCCTAGCTCCCTTCCTACTCTATGTGTTCGCGACTGGCCTGGTGCGTTTGCGTATAGTAAACTCCCCAAGGATCCGTGTCCGCACCTAGGTCTATGCGTTCGCATAGTATAAACCAGCCCCATTCCCCTTTTATGCATTCCGTTCACATGGGTTACCATGTGTTCGCACAGTGTATATTACCAGACACCAGAAACCAACAATTACACCAGATTTTCTAAGTCCAAAAATACTCTGACGCCTATCCGAAACTCACCTGAGCCCTCGGATCTCCAAAACAAACATGTACACAACCTCAAAAACATCCTACGAACTTACTCGTGCGATAAAATCGCCAAATTAACATCTTAAACAACAAATTTAGCATAAAAATCTAAGAAAAATCTCAAAACTTTCAAAGTATCAAATTTCACAAATACGGGTCTGAATCACGTCAAACAACCTCCAATTCATACCAAATTTTACAGACCCAACTCAAATATCATATTGAACCTGTATCGGGCTCCGGAACCAAAATACAGGCCCGATACCATAAATTTCAAACATAACCAAATTTCCAAAAACTCTTATATTTTCAATAAAACAATTTCTTTAAAAATTTCATTTCTCGGGCTTGGGACCTCGATATTCGATTCTGGGCATACACCCAAGTCCCATATATCCTACGGACCCTCCAATCACGGGTACGGGTCCGTTTACCCAAAATTTTGACCGAAGTCAACTTAAATTCAATTTTAAAGGCAAAAATAGCACTTTTCTCAGTTTTTTTTATGAAAGCTTCCTGGATATACGCTCGGGCTGTGCACGCAAAATGAGGTGAGATAAAAGGAGGTTTTCAAGGTCTCGGAACACAGTTTTGACTTATAAAACAAGGGATGACCTTTTGGGTCATCATATTCTCCACCTCTAAAACAAACGTTCGTCCTCGAATAGACGTAAAAAAGTACCTAAATAAGGGAAAAGGTGGGGATATCTGCTCCGCATATCGGACTCGGACTCCCAGGTAGCTGCCTCAGCAGGCTGACCTCTCCACTGAACACGAACCGAAGGATAACTCTTTGATCTCAACTGACGAACCTGTCGGTCTAATATGGCTACTGGCTCCTCCTCATAGGTCAAATGCTTGTCCAACTGGACACTGCTAAAGTCTAACACATGCGATGGATCACCGTGATACTTCCGAAGCATAGATACATGAAACACTGGATACATAGCTGATAAATTCGGCTGCAACGCAAGTCTGTAAGCCACCTCTCCCACTCTATCAAGGATCTCAAACGGATCAATGTACCTAGGTCTTAGCTTGCCCTTCTTTCTGAATCTCATCACGCCTTCATGGGCGACACCCGAAGCAACACCCGTTCTCCGACCATGAATGCCAAGTCACGAACTCTACGGTCGGGATAACACTTTTGACTGGACTGAGCTGTACGATGTCTATCCTGAATGATCATTACCTTTTCCAAGGCATCCTGCACTAACTCTGTACCCAGCAACCGAGCCTCTCCCGGCTCAAACCACCCAACTGGCGACCCACACTGCCTACCATATAGTGACTCATAGGGATCCATATGAATGCTCTATTGATAGTTGTTATTGTAGGTGAACTCAGCTAATGGAAAGAACTAATCCCAAGAACTTCCAAAGTCAATGACACAGGCTCACAGCATATCCTCCAAAATCTGAATAGTATGCTCGGACTGCCCGTCCATCTGAGGATGAAATGCTGTGCTCAACTCAATCTGCGTGCCCAACTCACGCTGCACTTCCCTCCAGAAATGCAAGGTAAAATGCGTACCTCGATCAGAAATAATGGACTCAGGCATGCCATGAAGACGAACAATCTCCCTAATGTAGATCTATGCCAATCTCTCCGAAGAATAGGAAACTGCCACAAGAATGAAATGCGTTGACTTGGTCAGCCTATCCACAATGACCCATACTGCATCGAACTTCCTCTGAGTCCGTGGGAGTCCAACAACGAAATCCATGGTGATACACTCCCACTTCCACTCAGGAATCTCAATCTGATACATCAATCCACCAGGTCTCTGATGCTCGTACTTTACCTGCTGACAATTCAAGCACCGAGCTAGATATGCCACAATATCCTTCTTCATCCTCCTCCACTAATGCTGCCGCAAATACTAGTACATCTTTGCGGCGCCCGGATGGATAGAATACCGGGAACTATGGGCCTTCTCTAATATCAAATGACGAAGTCCATCCACATTAGGTACGCAAATACGACCCTACATCCGTAAAACTCCATCATCACCAACTGTAACCTGCTTGGCATCACCGTGCCAGACCGTATCCCTAAGGACACACAAATGAGGATCATCATACTGCCAGTCTCGAATACAATCAAATAATAAGAAACGAGCAACTGTATAAGCTAGAACATGGCCGGGCTCAGAAACATCCAATCTCATTAACCGATTAGCTAAAGCCTGAACATCTAAAGCAAGAAGTCTCTCTCCGACCGGAATATAAGCATGACTACCCATGCTGGCTGACTTCCTACTCAAAGCATCGGCCACCACATTGGCCTTCCCCGGATGATATAATTTTCTTACAATAGCTCCAACCATCTCCTCTGCCTCAAATTCAACTCCTTATTCTTGAACAAATATTGCAAACTTTTGTGATCCGTGAACACTTCACAAGACACGCCATGTAAATAATGCCTCCAAATCTTCAGCGCGTGAACAAAGGCTGCTAGCTCCAAATCATGAACTGGATAATTCTTCTCGTGGATCTTTAACTAACGCGAAGCATATGCAATAACCTTGCCATCCTACATCAACACTGTTCCAAGTCCAACCCGAGATGCATCACAATACACAGTATGTAGCCCTGAACCTGTGGGCAAAACCAACACCAGTGTCGTGCTCAAGGTTGTCTTCAACTTCTGGAAGCTCGCCTCAAACTCATCTGACCACCTGAACTGGGCACCCTTCTGAGTCAACCTGGTCATCTAGGCTACAGTACATGTAAATCCCTCCATAAACCGACTATAGTAACCTGCTAAGCTCAATAAAACTCCGAATCTCTATAGCTGACGTGGGTCTAGACCAATCCTTGACTGCTGAAATCTTCTTGGGATCCACCTGGATACCCTCTGCTGATACAACATGACCCAGGAATTGCAACTAAGCTCAACCAGAACTCGCACTTAGAAAACTTAGCATACAATTGATTGTCCTTCAGAGTCTGAAGAACGACTCGAAGGTGCTGCCCGTGCTCCTCCCCACTGTGGGATTAGATCAAAATATCATTAAAGAAGACAATCACAAAGGAATCCAAATAAGTCCTGAACACTCGGTTCATCAAGTTCATAAAAGTAGCTGGGGCATTTGTCAACCCGAATGACATCACTAAGAAATCATAATGACCGTACTGAGTGCGAAAGTCTGTCTTAGGGATATCGGATGCCCTAATCCTCAACTGGTGGTAGCTAGATCTCAAATCAATCTTCGAAAATACCTTGGTACCCTAAAGCTGATCAAACAAATCATCAATTCGTGGCAATGGATACTTGTTCTTGATGGTAACCTTGTTCAATTGCCGATAATCTATACACGTCCTCATCGACCCATCCTTCTTCTTAACAAACAAGACTGGCGCACCCCAAGGCGAGACACTAGGATTAATTAAGCCTTTATCAAGCAAATCTTGCAACTATTCTTTCAACTCCTTTAACTTTTGCGGGGCCATAAGATATGGTGGAATAGAAATGGGCTGAGTGCCCGGAGCCAACTTAATGCAAAAGTCAATATCCCTATCAGGTGGCATGCCCTACAGGTCTGTAGGAAACACCTCTGGAAACTTATGGACTATGGGCACAGACTCCATAGAAGGAACCTCGGCACTAGAATCACAAACATAAGCCTAATAGGCCAAACACCCTTTCTCGACCATGCTCCGAGCCTTCATATATGAGATAACCTTGCAGGAAGAATGACAAGGAGTCCCTCTCAACTCCAATCGAGGCAACCCCGACAATGCTAATGTCACGGTCTTGGCATGAAAATCCAGAATAGTATGATAAGGCAACAACCAATCCATCCCCAAAATGACATCAAAATCTACCATATCAAGGAGTAGAAGATCTACACTAGTCTCAAGACCCCCAATAACCACTACACATGAACGGTAGACACGATCTACCACAATAGAATCACCCACCGGTGTAGACACATATACAGGAGTACTCAAAGAATCACGAGGCATAACCAAATAAGAAGCAAAATAAGACGACACATAAGAGAATATGGACCCCGGATAAAATAAAACCGAAGCATCCCTGCTGCAAATTGAAATCATACCTGTGATAACTGCATCGGAGGACTCAGCCTCTGGTCTGGCTGGAATAACATAACATCGGGGCTGGGCCCCACCCATCTATACAACGTCCCTAGGACGGTCTCCTGCTGGCTGACCTCTAACTGTCTGACCTCCACCTCTAACATCTTGACCACTTCCTCTAGCTGGCTGAGCGGGTAATGGAGCACCTGGTGCGGGAACCATAGCACGAGAACCCTGGTGCTGAGAACTACTCGAGGCTCTAGGGAAAAATCTAGCAATGTGCCTCTGATCACCATAAGTATAACAAGCCCTTGGCTGCTGACCCTGAAACTAACCCTAACGACCTGAGTAACCACCCTGAAAACACTGAATCGGCGGTGCACTGATAGGAGCCGATGGTGCACTGTAGGGTAACTGATCAGAATAATGCATACGAGAACCACAGCCACCTGGAGCACTGCGAGAAACCTGAAGTGACGAATGAAACGGCCTAGGAGGATGGCCCCTACCAAAAGAATCCCTGCCTCTAGATGAGGCACCCCTGAACCTCCCAAAATGACGGGGTCTCCTATCAGACCCCTGACCACCCCCCTGCAATAGAACCATCCCAACTCGTCTGGCCACATTGGTTGTGTCAGGACCCAAATCTCACTCTGTTGGGTATCGTGATGGCACCTAGTCTTAGGGACTAGGTAAGCCAAACATTTACTGAATAACAACAATAATAAAGGAAAATCCAACAGCCTCGATATAGAATCTTGACAAAATTTACAATTTCCCAAAACCGGTAATACAAGTCATAAGCTCTACGAAATTTTTCTGCAACTCCTAAATACAATTGTTTAGAAATAGATGGGACAGTTGAATAAAAATATAAAGGTGACTCCGAAATGCAGCAGCAGGTTACCTTGAGTCTCCTCGGTAATGATACGCACAGCTACTAACAATAATTACCTAGATCTGCACACAAAAATGCACAGAATTGTAGTGTGAGAACACCACAGCGGTGCCCAGTAAGTATCAAGACTAACCTCGGTGAAGTAGTGACGAGGACTAGTCAAGACACCACTAGTCTAATAAATTAAACAGACATCAATATAGAAATGACCGAACATAATATCTATCTAAAGATTATACGATATAATTAACAACATGAGAATATAATGTGGAAGGAATTACCGAAAATTAATCAACGGAACAGCATAATAGTACACAGAAGAATGGATAGAAATACGAGCAAAAATCGGAAACCACCAAACAATAAAAATACTGGTAACTCAGCACTGCATCAATTTGTTCACATCAGGCCTTAGCCAATAAACCCAATAAATTGGTGAAAACTTTTAAACAGCAGTTTATATTGAAAGCTTTAAAGATATAATCATTTCAGTATAGAACAATTTCCTTGAAACATACTTTCTCCGAATATATATATATATAGAAAGAGAAATCTTTAAAACATAGTTCTTTCAAAATACATGATTTTCAAATATACTTCCCCAATAAATGTATTTCAATATCATTTTCTGCAAGACAAATGCTTTTCAAATATACCTTTGAAATAAAAATCATTCGATCATATTCTTCTCAAGATAAATCTACCGGAACCCAGTCCGTAACTCAGAATTTTTCATGCAGTAAAGGGGGAAAGCTCCTGGAATATGTCCTTAGTACCAATTTAAATATGCAATGCAGTACAGGGGGAAAGCTCTCGGAATACATTTGTAGTCCCAATTCAAATATGCAATGCAGTAAAGGGAGAAAGCTCTCAAAATACGTCTGTAGTCCCAATTTAAGTATGCAATGCAGTACAGGGGAAAGCTCCTGGAATACGTCCCTAATCCCAATTTAAATATGCAATGCAATACAGGGAGAAAGCTCCTGGAATACGTCTGTAGTCCCAATTTAAATATGCAATGCAGCTAACTGAGGAAAACAACCAGAATGCGAAAGAAACAACACACATTGGCACAACAGGCGCAAAAGCAACAAAAGGCAGAATGCAAGGTGCAACGAGCAAATAAATACAAAGACTTGAATCACAAGAATGGTAAAAACTCACTCATAAGAAGTAGCCACTGAAGGGAACTTCCAAGCAAAAGTGAAACGATATAACGAGGGGAAAACAAAAAAAAATATAGAAACGATTCACAATATTCAAGTCATCAATAAGAAACCAATAATTCCGGCAAGGGAAACAGCTATAACCATTCTCGCCCAAACAATCAGCTATACGGAATAAAATTCAGGTTGAACAATGCTCAGTAATAGGCAACACCAAGGAAATACCATCATCATGGATGATTATCAGCTAAACCAAAGTAGCACTTAAGGAAAAATCATATAAATCAGAATGTACGACTCAGGTGCATACTTGACACCAACGTATAGATATTCCAACCACTGCTAAAAAATTATATGGAGAGATTATGCTAATTCTAGTCGAATATGCAGTTTATGAAGGAATATATAGCACGATGGTAGAAAAATTAAAGTCTTCAGTTAAGTCAAAATAAGATGAAATAAGATACAAAGGAAAACTGAACAAGTAATTTCTAATTTAAGCAGAAAGAGACGAACTAGCAATTAGAACTCAGATATAACAAATACAACTTCATACACAGGGAATATAAGGACCTAAGAATCCTAAAAGGCCAACCTATGTGCAAATAAGTCCGAGTACGCACTTGTGACCTCGCGTACACGGGCTACAATCAACATAGAAGACTCAATCCTAAGGGGTAGTTCCCCCACACAAGGTTAGGCAAGATACTTACCTCAAAGACGACAACCTGGTACTCTAAATTGACTTCTCGGGTGAAAAGACCTCTGAACGACTCAAATCAACTAAAACAACTTCAAAATACACATAAAATGCATGAGGAACTATTCTGAATTATAAAGTTTCAATCTTTACAAAATTATAAAAATCGACCAAAAAGTCGACCCCCAGGCCAGTACCTCAGAACCCATCAAATTTAATAAAATCCAATTACCTATTCCGATACGAGTTCAACCATACAAAATTTATCTAATTCTGATATCATTTGGTCATTAAATCATGATTTTTCAATTTTTCAATTTCCTTTCAAAACCCACATATTCCTCAACCCAAAACACAAATTAAATGATAGAAACAAGGACAAATTCATGGAATATGTTTAATTCTAGTTGAAAAACACTTACCCATTCGAATTGTGTGAAAAACCCTCAAAGAATCGCCAAGAACCGAGCTCTAGAGGTCAAAATATGATAAAAATGGTGAAACTCCCGATTTTGGAGTTTTATAATCAGCCCAAGTTTTTGTTCAATGCGATCGTGGACGAGATGATGTGATCGCATAGAAGGAAAAATGGAAACTGTTCAAATTGTACTACGCGATCGTAAGAAACTACATGCGATCGCGTAGAGGAAAAATGTTACTGGAGAAAAAAAAGATTTTATGCGATCGCGAAGGAACTTATGCGATCGCATATAAGAAATTATCTGCTGCCCCACGCCACACTACGCGATCGAGAAGCAATGAATGCGGTAGCGTAGAAGAAATGATTTGATACCCCAATGGAAGCACTGTGCGATCGCGAACCAATATATGCGAACGCGATGAAGAGAAAACATGGGAGGGTCATAGCACACTATGCGACCGCGGCTATGCTTATGGGATCGCATAAAAGAGAACATCAGAAGCGTAACAGCATTGAAAAATGAGAAAAAATTTATCCGAAGCCTATCCGAAACACACCTGAGGCCCCCGGGACCCCGTCCAACCACACACACAAGTCATATAACCTCACACGGACTCGCTCGAGGAATCAGATCACTTGAAACAACACTAAAACGACGAATCAAACCAAAAATCAAACTTATGAATTTCCATACCTTCAAATATCAAAACTCGTGCCGAAACCTATCATTTCAACCCAGAATGACGTGAAATTTTGCAGACAAGTCACAATTAACACAAATGACCAACAACCACTCCTGAAATTCCATTCCGAGCCGATATCAAAATTTCACCTATCGGCCGAGATTCTAACTTTCGCCAAATTACCTCAAATTACTCTACGGACCTCCAAAGCCAATTCCGGATGCGCGCCTAAGTAAAAAATCACCATACGCAGCAGTTGACATTAACCAAAACTCATTCCAAGGTCGTTTACACAAAGGTCAAACCTCCAGTCAACTTCCATCACTTAAGCTTCCAATAATTGAAATTTGCCCCTCAATTCGACTCTGGGTTATCCGGTAACCGAATCCAACTACACACGCATGTTGGTATACGCAATGCGAAGCTGTTCAAGACCTTACGCCACCGAACGGAGCTTAAATTCTCAAAACGACAGATCGGGTCATTACATTCTCCCCATTTTAAAACAAACGTTCGTCCTCGAACGTGCCAAGATTCACCTCTAACTCATCCAATCACTGATTGCGCACTTCCAACACACACCCGCGGGTGATCCCACATCACCCCAATCTACATAAGCCTGATGATACCATCACAACTGCAATATAGCCTTCTCATCACCACCGATACGCCGCATACCTCAATTTCTCACCTTCTACTCATTTCCAAAAGACCCGATTCTAAATCCATATCCGGCATTAGCCTCAACCAGATTCATTAACTCATGACTATGCCCATAAGG
The DNA here is from genome assembly GCA_005239505.1 of Nicotiana paniculata. Lineage (NCBI taxonomy): Eukaryota > Viridiplantae > Streptophyta > Magnoliopsida > Solanales > Solanaceae > Nicotiana > Nicotiana paniculata. The sequence goes on from MDKI01028714.1 coordinate 44,102, forward strand.
TACGACCAGACAATATAGAACATCCCACATGGGTTCAAAATAACAGTTTTGATCACAATAGCTACCCGAAATCAACTCAGCATTGGCGATTAGTCTTACATCTGAAAGAACTCTATTTCCAAGCCCCATAATACTAATAATTATGCAATAAAAACGAAGACCTCATTATTAGACACCTGAATCACCGAGCCACAGCTAACACCACCGGGCACTCATCCCGCAAGCTAAACTAAAGAAGCACATAACAAAATGACTGAATATGAAAATAGAAACATATAAAGGGACTATCAAACAAGCCCATAGGCATAAGTCTCTATCAATACTGACTTAAAAGAGCAATATAGCAAGGAAGAAGCAAGGCATATGAACAAATCACAAGGATTCCATTCTAATATAACTCCCACCGCAGTACTCAGCCCGGTCCAAACATGTCAAATCACAAAAGATCACGAGGGTCTCGCCCTCAACTCTATATCACATGCCGAATATATATCATACATATTGAAATCTCCCGCTCATTCATCTCAGCTAACAAAATCATAACGCTCACTTAACTCACATCTCAATGAAGTATCAAATCACAGCTCGTAAACAAAATACTTAGGAAAAATCACATAAAGCTCACCATGATGAACAACAAGGACTCACTTCTAGTCTCACCCATCTAATTGATGAATAAACAACGATAGACACGGGTTACAACCCACAAAATCTCCCAACGGAGCAAGCATGAAAAATAGAGTGAAAAGCATGAAACTCACTTATCAATAAGGCAACAAATAAGGGAAAACTTGCCCCGACACGCGGAACTATAATGAAATACAAATGGTGGCCCTCTTTAACACATCAAAGCATACCCGGGAGATAATATTTTGGCACAATGACCTCTAGTTTACTATATGAAGCACATCAATGGGTCGAGCCTCCCCCTCTTGGGCGCCCTCTACTCACCAGAATACCCTGCTATAACGCACCTGCCTGAATCCTGGAACAATCTCTCACCCTGTGGCTAACATCTCCACGCTCAAAACAACCTCTCTACCGACGTGGCTATGGAAGCCATACAATATGAGTACTCTGAGACCCATGAGTACCTGAAACCCCATGCACATCTGGTAATGCAAACTGAACTGGCTGACCCACAAAACCTCTACTGTGGGGTACCCTACTTCCATATTAAGGACTAGTGGATTTCTCCGATCTACGAGGCCTCCTTGCCTCCATGAACTCTCTCTCCTAATCTCGTCTGTCCTCTTGCTCCCGGTCCACATGCTCTCTAACCGGCAAGTGATCCCTACTACCTGTTGAAATGAGGCATACGACTCTAACTCTCGAGTCCTGCTGAACTGAATATCATGCCTGAGTCCCTCAATGAATCTACTGACTCGCCTCCTAACTGAAGCAACCAAGTGAGGTACATAACTAGCCAACTCACTGAATCTGATGGCGTACTCTAATACTGACGTAGTGCCCTAACGCAAATGCTCAAACTCCGCACGTCATGCATCTCGAAGGGACTGAAGTGCAAACTCCCTCCAAACATCTCTAAAACCTGAATCCATGCAAGTGAAGCTGACTCGGCTGGGCAACCCCAACTCATATGCTTGCCACCGCTGACAAACTGCTCCTCTGAGCTGAGACGTGACAAAAACAACCCCGCTCGTCTCCAAAATACCCGAAGTACGAAAAATGTAGTGACCCTTCTCCAGGAAACCGTGTGCATCATCTGTCGCCAATCCACTAAAAAATAGGAGGGTGGTACTTCTTGTACCTCTCAAGTCGAATATGTTCTTCCTCCGATGCTGCTGCCCTAACCGCGGGCTGAACTGAAACCACATGTTGTGCTGCCATGACAACTGGAACTTGACAAACATGGTCTCACTGCTCTGGAGCGTAGACGGTGGGAGTCTGAACTCCTCCCTTGACCTATGAAATAGCTGGTGAACCAGAATCAATCCCGCCTGAGTCAATGTACCAATTATACTAAAAAATCGCCCAGATCTCCTTTCGTCCGGGGTGGCAACAGGCACCTCCAGTACCTGTCCCCCAACTGGAATTACTGGCGGCCCCTCAACGGCTGATCTGGTAGGAATCTTAACTGCGGCACGTGCTCCTCATCGACCTCTGTCTTTGACCCTTGCGACATTTGCTTCGGGGTAACATCATCAGGAACCGCAGCTCGTGTCCTCACCATCGGTGAGAGAACGAAACGATAATTTCAAACTTCAAGATCAATGAATTCGCACGATAGGAATGAAGGAAGTGAAATTGTCCTAATAGTTTCGTAGCCTCTCGAAGAATTAAGAACAGACATCTCCGTACCGATCCGCAAGAATCTACTAAACTCGCTTATGACTCGTGTCACGACCCAAATATCCCTTTGTTGGGTATCGTGATGGCACCTAGTCTTAGGGACTAGGTGATCACACTCAACTATGTCTTCTATAAAGACTAAACGGGCGTTGCAAATATAATCCTGGGGTATTTTGCCCAGAGTCGATCCCTCAGGGAATTGACGTATCAAGAACGTTGTTTAAATTAGTACTCAGCTGTCACCTGATGTTTGTTAAATTACTAATACTAAAGATTAAAAGCAAAGATTAATTATACTAAGGTATAAACAATTGTAATAAAAATCTAAGGTTATAGTTTCCCCCACTAGTGAACTTACTTCTCGGATATTCGTATAGCTTGATTAATCGTCTCTATCAATCATGAACGCTCTATCTACCATAAATCTTTCTCAAGTAATTATGATAATTTACTAGACGCACTCTCTCAAGTTACGCTAGCTAGATTGCATTACAGTTCACATAGATTGCACTCGAAGTATCGCTATCTCTAATCCAACCTCTAAACCCTCGGTTATGACTTTCGTCTATACTCTGGGAGTGGTGTTGTTCAAAAAATTAAATATGCACTCTCTCTCGAGTAGATACATAATCAATAGGCACAGCTAATTGAGGTCCCTTCAATCAACTACAACAAGAACGTAGTTGAACAAATAG